>PVHP010012773.1:0-42332 GCA_004024765.1 Zapus hudsonius
GTGTAGCATCAGAGACTAGAGTCCTGGTCAACAGTCCACATGACCTGCCATTGCAATCTATTAGTGTCTTTCAGCTAATGTCTGTGACAACCTTGAAACTGGTAAATGACACCTAGAGAATACAAGGAGAAGCATGAAAACTCGGTTCTGTGAAACCTGATGGTTTCCCTTTAACTCTTTCTTTTGGATGATACAAATGCTGTAACTTTATTACTAATTTCAGCCATTTTGCTCCCACCTTCCCTCCACCATTAAATCTGTATGGTAATATTGTGTGCATTGCTTTTCCACCTCTGGAAAGCCTATTAGAATTTTAGTGTGGAAAGTAAGTGATTTTCTCTCTCTCTCTCTCTCTCTCTCTCTCTCTCTCTCTCTCTCTCTCTCTCTCTCTCTTTTAAGTTGTCTATGTTACTTAAGGCTGGGCAGCAGCTGTCAGCATTTCTGACGGCTTGATTGATTAATCCAGAAGATTATAGAGACATGTGCAAAAGTTTCAGGTTCATTATATCATTTTATAAAACAAAAGTGTGGCCTGAAAGCCAAGTCCAAGTTCACAGTCATGGCTGTACTTCAGAAGAGGACAGAGGAAGGAGCTTAGGTAGACTGCCTACATTCACAATTTTAAGCATAACAAGATCATGTCATTGGCCCCAGTCTGTGACTCTACTGAGGAAAAAAACAAAACCCCAGAGGCAGCAAGTGACCATGAGCTTAGAGGAACACGATGCATTATTGACGCTTGCAGGTCACTTGCTGAACTTGTTATGAGAGGTCTGCATCTGATAGCCTGTTTCTTCAGCTACATGTATCAGAATCCTAAGGTTTTGATGTGACAAGAAACATCGAAGTTAGGTCAACTTGTGCTATTTTCTCTCTAGCAGGTGAGAGGTGGGTTGCCTATGAGCTGGAAAGGACTTTTGAGACTTGAAAGTTGAAATTACAACCCTAAACACACCAGTTCCCATACTAGCTTGCTACCCCTCTGGAATGCAATAAGTAAGCAGATAACCATCCTAATATGAGTGTCTAGTGGATTAAGAATATCACCCTGAGACTACATAGTGAATTCCAGGTCAGCCTGGACTAGAGTGAGACCTTACCTGGAAAAACCAAAAAAAAAAAAAAAAAAAAAAAAAAAGAATATCAGGTATCTGTGGAAGCAGGCATTTCGCTCCAAAATTATATTGTCTTACCAGGAATGGACTACTCTCCCTCTCTGACCCCTTTCTTGATTTCAAGACTGTATCTCATGGTGAAGGCTGGCGGAGCATGACCTTGAACTCTTGATCATTCTTGTCTACACCTCCCAAGTGCTGGGGGTTACTGATGTCTGCTTCCTCATGTTCAGCTCTAGTAAAGTACATTTCAGAAGGAATTTTTGAAATTTTAGCTGGTGATTTTGGTTTATAATTTTTTTCCTAGAACAGCCACCAGGGCTGGAGAGGGCTCAGCAGTTAAGGCACTTGCCTCCAGTGCCTAAGGCCTCTGGTTCAATTCGCCAGGACCCACATAAGCCAGACCCACAAGGTGGTGACCCTGGTGCGTTCTCTCTCTCTCTCTCTCTCTCTCTCTCTCTCTCTCTCTCTCTCTCTCTTTCTCTGATTGAAAATGAATAAATAAAATATTAATAAATGAACAGCCACTAGTCTCTCATTTTGGAAGATGGGGGCTAGGGATGGAGGGAAGCAATTCATTTACTCAAGAGGGTTTTGTTTGCATTCTCATATGACAGTGGTCCCCAGTCCTTGACCATTTCCCTCCTTCATGCTCCTGGGATTTGACAGACACCAACCCCAAGGAAAAGATTTAGAAGACCCTGGGAAGACTGGCTACAAATCTGGACCTAGACCAAGAAAATTGAGGCCATTGATCTGATGGTATGTATCAAATAATCCAAAATGTTCCCTTCTCTTACAGGATAAAAACAGTGATTCACACAAAAAAATTACACACTATTTGGCATCAGGTCAGCAGGACTGGACGTTCAACGTAGAATTCATTGACAGACTTCTACTCTTTCCTCTCTCAGTTCAGTCCACTGTAACACTAAATTGAAGTATATAAATCCTCACAGATATCATGTGTGACAGAAGATCATGAAAATTTGTGACATCGCAAAAGACACTGTAACATATCACAAGGCTTGCTGCTTTCACAGGTAGGCACTAAAAGTACAACCTTCCTACCAATCATGTCTTCCACCACGACCCCAACTATTGCCAAGTAGTATTGAGTAAATTTCTAAATGTTGAGCTCATGGACTGGACTATGGGTTACCATTCTCTGTATCATTCTAGCTGTATTTTTGTTTCTAAAACGTTTTTCAACCATTCTACCCATCCCAGACACAAGCAGACATATGACTCTAATATTGATGTTTCAAATTATAAGCATTATTCCTTTGATTTAAGGCCTTGGGAATGTAAGGTCATTAAAATATTAATATGCAATTGGGAAAATAATATCTACAATGTTGGGCAATCAACCACTATTCATTTTGAACAGAAACTATTTTGAGAGGAAACTCTACTATTTTGAAAGCAACGACACATTATTAACAATATTGCAGAGAAAATAGCACAATATATGTATATGTATGTGTGAGAGAGAAAGAAGCAAATTTATTCACAGAACAGTATCACTATTTCTTCATCAGAATGGCATTGATCAACCCAGCAGATGATCACTGGAAGGATATATATATATATATATAAATTTATATATTAAATATATATACATATAAATTTACATATATATAACTTTGGATGGGATAAAATTATGGCAGGAATGACTTTCCCTGTAGAAGTCAGGTTAGTTGCGGGCTGTGAATAAAGTAGGAAGTTGGATTAGAGGGAGTCACAACAACTTGGGAAGTCCGACAGGAAAACGGGGAGAGAACAACAGAGCATTTTGCCCCAGTTTGCTAAAACAGTTTCATGGCACCCCTGTCCTTTCAAGATACTTGAAGAATAATTTTGAAGTACTGAGATACTTAGCTCAAAGTTCATTCTTTTACAAAATATCATCCAGTCTACATATGGTATGGGTGACACTCTAGTTGAGAAAGACTTTGGGGTGCCTTGTGAAATCTCAAACCCACTTTAAACACAGCACTTAAAAGCTTGAGAAAGACCCTGCCCTCCTTGCAGGAGCCTCAGACACAATGAGTTCATTCTTGATAGAGAAAACTGACTTCATCTTGGCAGATTTCTTTTCATTTGTCTGACCTTCCTGTAAGACAGAGTGTGGATTTTTCCATATGAGAGAAACAATAATGAAAACTCAAGGATCAGCAAGGTCACAGGATGTATTCCACGATCTTTGAGAATGACAATTTTTCATTAGTGCTTTCCATGATTAAAAAGGCTCATCTGATTGCAGGGCTGAGGAGTTCCTGTGAAAGGACAATGCATTCTGAGACATTATCCTGATATATGTTCTCCTACAGGTTCACTTCCTGTTAGTGTCACATAATTTCTTGTTGCTCATAAGTGGTTTCCTTATAGAGATATATTTCACATTCTCACCATAAGCAAGGTGCTGCCGAAGCAAATTTCTCAAGAATAATAATTTCTCTTGTTTATTTGGATTGACCTTAGTCAAATAGATACAATCTTTACAGATGATCTGTTTGGTCTAATCAAAATGTTGGGACATAAATGATAACCCTCAACAATCACATACACTGATGAAAAGGGTCCCTGCATGATGTGATTTCCTTTACATATCAAAAGAGAAATCCTCCAGTGGAGGGGATTGATGCTCAAGGTATGAATCATTTATTAAAATCCACTTCCTCCCCTTCAAAAGAAAAAGGCTGCCTCAGTACTAGGGGGTTCACATCAATGGACATTCTTCTTCTTAAATGCTCCACAGGAGACTCTGTCTGTTACTGTGAATGGTAGGGTCTTTAACCTTTGGTGTGCTTATGATACAAAATTGCATTTGAAGGCTGAAGCCCCTGCCCTTCAGCACTCAGCATCTAATTCTAGAGACAATAAATGTGTTAAAAAGATCAGCAGATGATTCATAGTTTCATACCGCTTTCAGCCTGTCAGGAAATTTGATATTTTGTCTCCCACTGGGGAATCTTTGTTTCTGTGTAGAGATTAGGCAAACACAAATGGACATTTATAGGGAAAATCACTGGGGTTCCTGGCTTATGTGTTTAAAGTTTTCCTATTAAAAACTTCTCACAGGAAATGTTTATACACTGTAATTCTGTGATGCTCCTCCTGCCTCTCAGTGGGCATCATTGTGGCATGGCTGCCCACTGATGGATGAAAACATATAGCAACTAAGAAAAAAGACCAGGAGTCCCTTCTGTGATGATAGAGATGCCAGAGTCAAATAAAAAAAATCAATGTTAGGAGCTAGAAAGGAGGATCTTTTTACGCACACTCTAGATCCTGTAGGAAGAATGGTCACAATTTACATCTCATCTTTAACTTCTCTGGAGCCCAGTTTCTGAAGAAGCAGGCTATTTGTAGCCCTACTGGAAAGCTGCTTTCGTACATATTTGCATAATCCCAGATAGATATACATGAATACATGAATGAGCAGAGGACCCATTGGAAGAAAGTCATGTCTATTCCTAAAGCTCCAATCAATGCCATGTAGTTCATGACTATATTTTCCTCTTAAGGAGAATTATTTCTGTCTAGTTCCAGCATTTGTATCCTTGTTCCTAAGGCTTTCCTGTTTCCTCAGAGTCAAGCATGCATTTGATCAACTGCCCCAGGGGCAGGTACTATAAGCCACGATCGTCCTTTCTTTCTAGAGCCTAAGACAAGCTACATGTCTCAGCAACTCAGTCATGGGACTGAAATCGGTCCAAAGAACATGAGCAAATGTGATGGTAATACCTCCAGGGCTTTCCACAAAGGTGTGCCATGCATCTCTACCTGTTCTCTTTCTTTTTCCCTGGTATCTGCAAGCAGAAGATTTTATGGAAGATTGTGAGGCCCTAGTTGTGGGAAGCTATGAGCCATATTTTTATGTGGTTCTCTGAGCATAGAACAAAAGAAGACATCTACTAATTCACATTTTACTGAAACAAGTGTAATTATACCAAATATGAACTGGACAAAGTTAAATATAAAATGCTGGAGACTTACTTGTCTGACTCCATGTTTAGCCCTGAAATAAGTAGGGTGCAGTTAAATAAGCAAATGTTTACACTCATAGTATCTTAAAATTCTATGTTTTGAATATTTATTTACTTATTTGAGTGTATGTGTGTGTGTGAGTGTGTGTGTGTGTGTGTGTGTGTGTGTGTGTGTGTGTGTGTGTGAGAGAGAGAGAGAGAGAGAGAGAGAGAGAGAGAGAGAGAGAGAGAGAGAGAGTGAATGGACACTACAGGGCATCTTACCATTATAATAGAACTCCAGAAGCATGTGCACTTTGTGCTTGTGGTTTCACATGGCTTCTGGGGAATTGAACCCAGGCTGTTAGGCTTTGAAAGCAAGCATGCTTAAGTGCTGAGCCATCACCCCAGCTATATTTTCATAGTATCTTAAGAAAAAAAATAATGAAATTTTAATGCAGAATCATCTCTATGAGTTTTAAAATAATGTGCCAATGGCAATTTTGAGAGAATGTGCAATTGGAAAGATATTGTTGGTCCTTGGGAGATTAGCTATTCAAAGTCTTATTTATTGTTGCTTACAGCACCTGACTTGGTACCATGCAGGGCTGGGGCAATAATAATGTTGCATCAGTTTTAATAATGCAAATGTTTACATTACTCTATACATTAACTTTTAGTAAGCCTTAAACTTAGCCATTAAGCAAAGCAAAGAAATCAATGAGAATCAGACAAAATCAAGTGTGTTCAGGCTACAATGGCCATAGACTAAATTAATGAGTATCAAATGTTACCATTAATAGAAAATTTTGCTTAAAGTCATGACACAATATTAGCTGATTGATTTTAGTGAGAATTAGCAATTAATTGTTTACTGAAGTCCCATCATTTTTTTCCAGTGAGTTTAATTCAGATGAGCTTCATTCTACATTCATTCTTTTCTCTTTTCCTCCTCATCCTCCATTCTCATCCGTTCTTTCTGAGGAGCAGTTTGTATGGTAACCACATCATCTCAAATCTCCATTTGAACGACAACTCCACATGATAAAAGTTTGCTAATCTGTATTTTCTCTTCACCTCATTTATGGCACATATTGGTTTTGACATAATTTCATTGGTTCATATTTTATTACTGCGTCTGTCTCTATCACCAGATCCTGAAAGCCTCTAAAATATTCTGCTCTAGTCATAGACTTAAACTCTTAGAATCTGACACGTTTGCTGAATGAGTGAGCAAACTATATGTCTCAACTTATTTATAATGCACTCACGAGTGCAAAGTTATCATCAAAGACATAGAGCTCATGACCTGTACACTAAAGAGAAGTGTTCTCCAACCACTCCTAAATCAAGAATAAAAGGAAAGGGGGCTAATTAGACCTTGGGGGTAAATTTAGCCTTCTGGATGTGAAATATCAGTTTTGCCTTCTGCCACCTGTGTAATATTGGGGAACATGATGATAATTTTCAAGTTTCTGTTTTCTCTTCTTCGAAGTCAGGATGTTAACAAAGGCAATGCAGAGCAATTGTTAGAAAAATGTAAGCAAAATGCTTTGTAAAGTATTTTGCACAGAGTGACCATTTGATGAATATTAGATACATTTTCTTCTTATCATAAGAACTCAAGAAGCTCACTATACTGCATTTCCTAACTTGAAGCCTACAGAAGACTAACTATCACATTATACTAGATTCTGTATTTGGGTATTGGCAGTATTGCTGTGACAGACCAGATAAATTCTCTGAGCTCAGTCAAGTTCAGCAAATCATTTGTGAGGTTCAGAATATGGCATCTGTGTGTAAGAAGCAGAATTTGACCAGAACCAATGATTTTCCCAACCAATATCCCCTGAAAGTCTCCCTAATCAGTAAAGGACATGCATTTGGAAAACAGTGAGCCCTCCACCCAACTTAAATATTCTTTGAAGTTTCCTGTGCTACATGACCATTTTACTTGAATTGTTATTTTATTTCACAACATGTGCATGATTAATTTAGCAAAAAATAACGTGGTTATTATGAAACCCTCTTATTTTTATGTGAGATCAACCATGGCCATATTATCCAGTGTCCATAAGGCCCCCTGCTGCATGACTCTATTGAGAATCATGGAAATGAGTCCAGATGAAAGGTCGATAAAGGCCCTTGCTTTATAAAGAGCTGGGAACCTAGGAACAGATGCTCAGTCACTTAACTCATCTGACAAACATCTGTTTTTATTGACTTCTCCTGGAAAATCACTTGTACATCCAATAAGAAGAGAAGACACTCATTTATACAGTTCTGGTCATGAAAGTTATCAATCCACATTAAACTGGTTTTTATCTCTATCCAACTCATCTGAGCTGAGGCAATAAGTAGATGTATTTACAAAAGAGGTATAAGTTATAATCATAGCTGTTTTCTGTGTGTCTGCATAAGTGTTAAAAGAAATATTGTCCTGTCAAGTATAGGGAGAGGCAGGAAGAATTTTTAAACTTAAGTCGGTGATGGGGTTATTCTTTTTTTAAAAAAAATATTTTATTTATTCATTTTCAAGCAGAGAGAGAGAGAGAGAGAGAGAGAGAGAGAGAGAGAGAGAGAGAGAGAGAGAGAGAACACCAGGGCCACCACCTGTGGGTCTGGCTTATGTGGTTACTGGGGAATTGAACCTGGGGCCTTAGGCACTAGAGGCAAGTGACTTGACCCCTGAGATATCTCTCCAGCCCGGTGATGGGGTTACTCTTAATGTGGCCAATCTCAAGGTGACAGATCCTAGGTGAGGCACTTTAGAGATTAACCAAATAAAGGAAGTTAAAGGACATATGTATTCCTCTTTTTACAAAATGTCTTGAACAAAGGGGCTGACAGTGCAAATGGGCTAGACAAGGGGCCTGGGCTTGAATAGATTCACTTCACTTTAGCAGTTGTTGTTTCATCAGGATAAAGGGGAGCAGCATTTTAGGGGAGCCATGACCACAACTTCAGGCATCTGAGAGACATGATGTGGCTATTATATCTCTGACGACTGTGAGGCTGAGAGAATAAAGGGCCCTGGAGAGACGAGAGCAGCACCTTGAACACAGTGGCTTTGAACTTGTCCTGTAGCCTCTGACACAAGAATGGTAAATGTGATGAACAAGAGACACAGGGAAAAGTGACAGTACCACATATATGTTCCCTGGCTAGAAGTCACTTGCAACATTAATTGGAATTCTCTGTCCTGCCATTAAATTTTGGAAAACACATTGCATTTCATGCAGATAATTTTAAATATTTATCAACTGCTAGAATCTAACAACCACAGTCCCACCAAATTAGAGTGAAGTTATCAGAACCCTTCCAAAATGATCCACATAGTTAGCAGCTTGCTCCAACATGTCTATCACTTCCTCCAGCTCCATAGCATTCCTGGGCCCTGGGAGACTGGACAGTAGGTGCCCTCTGTCCTGAAAGTTTATCCATGGTTGGTGAATGAATTCTGGGATCAAAGATGGCCTCTTGCACCCCCTACAGATTCCTAGATGTTCACCTGAGGTGATTCACAGATATACTAACAAAGACATATGTCACCTGAAGATTTCCTTTGAAAGAAACTGTGATGGGACAGTTCTGTTGCCCTAGCAAGAACACATTTTCCCTAGCACATATACAGAATGACAAAGAATGAATTTTACATGAAAAGAAAGAAGGAAAGAACAGAACAGAACAGAACAGAACAGAACAGAAAAGTGGCATCAACTGCCCATAGAGAGCCGCTCTGGCTCTCATTGTCTATTCTGCTCAAGTGCTGGTCTGACTTCCAAGTGTCAGAATAGCCAGTGCAGACCCAAGGGAATTCCTGTGCTGAAGAATCTCTATTTTCACCTGTTGAATGTGCAAAGTAGGTTATTATCAATTACAAAAGAACAAAATAACACTGCTTTGTGTCTTTGTCCCTTTCTTAGTACAGATCTGATGGGCAACTCACCAAAACTTAGCTCCTAATGAATACATTAAATACAAAAAAATAAATTTATAAAACTATCTCAAACCTTTCAAAATTCTTGAGGTCTTGAAGAACAGAGAAATGTGGCCATATTTAAAGTGGAAGTCAAATAAAAAATAAAAATATTTTGAGTTTTTTAGCAGGTTGACCTCTGCCCTCCGCAAGTGCTCTCTGTCTCTCTGTCTCTCTGTCTCTCTTTCTGTCTGTCTGTCTCTCTCTCTCTCTCTCTCTCTCTCACACACACACACACACACACACACACACACACACCATTCCTTAAAGGAGACTTTTTTAAAAAGCTGTATGTAATGCAAAGCCTGTTATATCAAAGACTGTTATCTAAGAAGACATAGTCTAAAATTCTAGAACAGAGCTGAGTAGATAGTTTAGCCAGAAAACTGCTTGCCTTATGAGTATGAGGACCTGACGTCAATCCCCAATACCCACATCAAAATGGAAGGTGTGGTGGCATCCTAGCATTACAAAGACAGGAGGACCCCTGAGGCTTGCTGGCCAGGCAATCTAACATAGTTGATGAACTCCATTCCTGATGATGACACCCAAGGTTGGCCTCTGGCCTCCACTTGCACATGAATGAATGTGCACATAAAAATAGAGATTTGTAAAATTCAAAATAAAACACCAAATAAATTCTATACCAGAGTCTTCATTCTCAGAGTGGAGTTGGCAGGTTTCACAGAAGTATATGGTCTTTATATTGAGTTAATCACTGGTATCTTTAAGACTTATGCAAATGTTGGTTAATAAGAAACCCATGTTTAGAAGTACTTGAGAGGGTGGTGAAAGAAAAAAAAAGGCTTAAGAGAAAATTTCATTCCCTCCTTCCCTTATAAAGTCAAGAACTCTTGCAGGTTCTGTAAGGGCAGTCTTAATTAGAAAACAGGACATCTGAGCTGCAGTTATTTGACTATTTTGACCAAAGATATTAATTTATCAAAACGCAAATTTACAACTATTTGTGTATCCTCTTTTCACTCCATCTTTTGCAGGTTCTTAATGTTTCCTTTCATTAGATTTTTACTAAGAAATACTGCAAAGAGTTTATTAATACAGTGGGAACAATAAGAGAAGTTTTAATATTTTAATGTGTGTTTAGGTGATCACTTGTGCCTACCACCTCCAAATGATGTACAGTGGTTATATTTAATATATAAAAATATTTTAGGGCTGGAGAGAATGCTCAGTAGTTAAATGCACTTGCTTGAAAACCTGATGGCCTGGGTTCAATCCCCAATAATCATGTTAATACAGATGCACAAAGTAGTGCACGCATCTGGAATTAGTGTGTAGTGGCAAGAGGCCCTGGCTTGCCCATTCCTTCTCCCCTCCTTTGTCTGATTGCAAATATAATAAAATTATCAAAAGATTTAATATAAACCTTAAGGTTACTTTCTGGGTATCTTTATATCAAATAAAGCTGGAAATCAAATGTCAAACTATGATTGTGGTGTCTTCATTTTCCTTCCTCTTGGTGAGGCATGACTTTAGGTGCAGTGTCTTTGCTTTGTGACTTCTCTACATCTCTTATATTGTAATAAATTTCACTCATTCCTCCTCTGTCTTTTCCTGGCACCTCGGTTTTAAATCAAGGTTTCATTTATGAATTTGTAAAAAGCACAATTCATAAGTACAAGCGATCCCAACTACAAAAGTGAAGAGCTTTGTGTAACAAACAAAAGGATGAGGAATGAACAGCAAGAATAAAAAGTCTATTGCCTGCTGTATTTCCATAAAATACAGGATAACAGGGACTTTTCTCTTCAGTAGAAATCAGAGAGGAAATCAAGGTTTTCAAACATGAGTCTGAACATGAAAATGCTCAATGTATGCTCTATGGGAATCATATACTTGGGAACTAGCATCTGGCATTGGATAAACCACAGATAATGTTGGGAAACAAGTGATTTTGAAATCAGCTTTGCGATTTCCAGCTGGTCACCTATGCTTTCTGGAGTAGCTTTCCTGTAACACAATAGGCCTGACCAGGTAGCTCTTAAGTCCTTAAGTCTGCTAATTCCATAGGCATCCTATATATCATTCAGCTCCTCACCTCTGCTATGAGCAACTTGTCATAACATGCTTTCAACTGCTAAAATGCTTATGTCTTCAAGCAACAGGCAAGCTCAAAAAACATTTAGTGGGCCTATTTGAATATGAAATATACAAGTCTATTTCATTTTTTCAAAATCCTGAATATCACTGGATATGCTTGAGCTACATTGCATATTACCTAGCACATAATAAAATTAGTATATTAACAAGTTATCATTAAATATATATCGAATAACCTTTACTATATCTCAAATATGGGCTAAGAAAAGAGTCTATTGTCTGCCATTCCTATCATAAACAATGGCTTTCCCTATGTCATAAAATAATCTAAAGGTTACATTGTCCATTCTTATGTACTTAGTTGAGGTGCTCATTTCTGATGTCTGTTTCTTGGAACGATAAAGTACTAATAATAGCAGCAGTAAAATTCATATAAAAATCAATGTCATTTGTCATTAGTTTCTGTCTGGGCTGAAATACAATATGTCTTTTAACAAAATATGAAAACCGAGTCTTAAGTATATAATTTCCAAAGATATTTAAAGCTTTTTTCTTAAATGAATATTATTTTCATAAACAGATACCCACAGCATATTTTAGTAAGATAAATCTGGTCTTAATAAAAAATATTAGAGAAAGTAGAAGTTTTCTTTTACCATGCTAACTACCCAGTGGGGCCAGCTCACAAAACATCAGTACAACACAGAGATCTGCTAATTTCAATCATTTCATCCAATTTTAATGTTACAACTATTTACCCAAGCCACTGGTATTTCAAAGAAATAATCAATGTTAGCCCTGTCTGGAGTTAGCACCGTGCATGTTTGTGTGTGGATGTGTAACAAACAAAAGGATGAGCAAGAGCCTTTGGCCTGCTGCATTTCCATACAGTACAGTATAACAGCGACTTTTCTCTTCATTAGAAATCAGAGTGGAAATCCAGGTTTTCAAACATGAGCCTGAACATGAAAATGCTCAGTAAATACACAGTGACTCCATCAGCTACTTAGATAACATCACTGAGTTCATACTACAGCAAACAAAAATGCAGACTGCATGGACAGAGGCTGCCCTCCTTTCACTAGAGTACACCCACCTCCTCCTTAAACCAGCAAGACATAATTGCCCCTAAATAAGAGAGCAGCTACACTGGTGTAGAACATGACACATTATATCAGCTCAGATTCCAGGATTTCAAATTGCTCCCCTGAATTAATTCACTAAATAACCCAGGAAGTCAAAGCACACATCCATTAGGCTCAGGAGAGCACATTCTTTAAATGTTAGTGCCACACAATGAATATTTGATAAGTACATCATTAATAAACCTCAGTGCAGCATAATTGATACATGGATGTTTAATGACAATTCCAAATGATGTAGCACAAGGCATCTCCCCGTCCCTCCATCATCACACATGTTTTTCCTACACCACACGGCAAGACAAAATGTGGTCTTCATTAGTGGATATCCATAAAAGGTTTTCATTACAAGATAAATGATTATGGCCCAACTTTATTAATTAGGCAGGCCTTTCTGCTTACCAAAGCAATGGACTAAATGGCCAGTAGCTTTTAAACTATACAAAAATCTTAATGTCGCGGGCATAGATTTCGCATTCATTCTCTGTGACTCCCTATTATTTTGAGGATGTACGGTAGTGGAATTTAAAGTGATCTTAAGTACTGACTGGATTCACATGGAGATGCTTTGCCTGAGACAGCTAGCTTTGTCACTCTCATGATGAATTGCTTCATCTTTCCTCACTCAATCACCTCCAATCCAGAGCGAACCTCCTGCCAACATGCAAGAACATAACCCCACAATATGGACAATATGACTATGGCAGAAGGGTTGCTCACAGAGAGTGACTTGTTGATTCCTGAGAGAAAGTTAGTAGCTGTGGTGTAAAGCAGTGGAAATCTCTTTTTCCTTCTCTCACTGAGTCACGGATAGGAAATGATTTAATGGTCTCGGCACAAACATCCCAAATCCTCCCTTATTTGGGGCTAACCAAGGATGCTTATTGCACCATATGTCCACCTAACAGCTCCCTTTCTAGCTGTGACTACTTCAGAGAGAAAAAAAGCTTTTTACAATAGCACACTTACAATTTTCTCAAGGAGCTTCTGCAATTTTTCCAGCTTTACATATACAGTGTTTAGAGCAATAGAGCATTTGGAGACTCCAGTAAATTGTGTAAATAAATAAATATACACACATACATACATATATCTGTTCCAGAGAGCTTGAAACCTACTTTAATGTTTAAAATGCTTAAAATCTACTTTCATCCAATACAAACGCAAATGACTTAGTGAACACAGAAGCACCCTGAGCATAACTTTGGCAAATAACATGAAATGTACACGAACACTGTATTTTATCATGAGGCATCGAAGATTAATTTCATAGAAGCAAAGAATAACAGCAACTCAACAATATCTTTTTCTCCCTATTTTTGCTATGAACTACTTTTACTTCATGATCACAAGCGGAAATAATTACGTTGTAAAATTAATTTCACTTCGATCAACTATGGTCACTACACAGTTCATAAACTTACTTTATTAACATAAAACAAGAAGCTTGACCTCACCTTGTCTAAACTACTTTTATTTGTAATGTTACTGCTTGCATTTATTGATAATTGCTTTATTCTTTTATGAGTATGCTATTGATCCTTCTATATGCCTTTCAATGATACATTAACAAACATTTAGCCTGGAATGTGACATTTTAATTTTGTTCCTCACATTTTCAAAGACGTTGGTTGGCATTAACATTAACCATAGCATTTCCAATCTCTGTGAAGAATAAAGGCAAGTCTATTGTTTATTGTGAACACTTGTATTGTAATGGCTGCTGTTAGAGTACCAGGGGATACAATACCCCTACAGGATTCAAGTATTTCACTTTGCATTTGTGCAATTATTTTGATGTACATTCCCTTTTGTGTAAATCACCCAGTTTCATCATATTGTTGCATTAGCCATGCAACTCTATTTTGATATTTATTAAGGTTGAAATCCTTTATTAAGTAGTCATGATTCGTATGCTCATTTTGATTTTTAAAGAACTTAGATAATTAGCAAATTTAAGGACAATTCTAGTTACTTATGTTTTTTTTTTTTTTATGTTTTGATCTTTTTTTTCAGATATGGGAACCTCCATCACTGTGGTCTGATGTTTTCTGTCTCACACCTCAGTCTCCTCACCTTGCTGCTCGCCCTCCATTCATGTCATCTGTTTTTCCTCCCAGTCTACAAAGACTGTGAAAAGTCATCTTACTTTTGCAAGGTCTACTGTGTTTTTTTTTTTTTTGTTTGTTTTGTTTTGTTTTTGTTTTTTCGAGGTAGGGTTTCACTCTAGCCCAGGCTGACCTGGAATTCACTATGTAGTTTCAGGGTGGCCTTGAATTTCCTGGTGATCCTCCTACCTCTGCCTCCCAAGTACTAGGATAAAAGATGTGATCCACCAGGCCCAGCTACTACTGTGGTTTTGAAGAATCCCTCTCCTCTTTTCTTTGCCTCAAATACTTCCATTACTACCCAATTCCATGATCCAAGACATTCAACTCGATAGAGATGTTTGTCTCTATGAGAAATGCTCTCTACATGTATACAATGAGAAAGTTTGACAAGGATTCAATGAGTTTAAATGAATCAGACTTGGCCTGTGGCCTTTAATTCCCTGTGGAACAAGACCCTGACACAGATCATCACCTTCTGTGTCACAGCCAAGCATGGCCAGTCTAGAATCCAAGCTTTGCCACTTAGCAGCTTTGTGATCCTCAGCGGTCCCTTTAACCTCCATGTCCCAGCATAACCTCAACTGTAGAAGGGTCAGTAGTTCCTACACAATAGTGTTTATTGCTGGGATTGAAATTAGCAGGTATATGTGAAGTGTTGGAAACATTACTTGGCATACAGTGAGTGCTCCATGAAAGTAGAATAACAAATAGCATCCCCAACACACACACACACACACACACACACACACACACACACACACACACACAAATCATGCTGGAGCCCCACTCTACTTCTTTTTTTTTAAAGTCAAAAGCAATGTTGATGCTTAACCAAGCTGTAAAAACTCTTTATGGGATGGTTTTGCAAAGTAGTAATTGAGACAATTTTTTAAAAGTGTGTGTGTGTGTGTGTGTGTGTGTGTGTGTGTGTGTGTGTACTCATGTATGTATGTGAGTTTGAGTGTGTGCATGCCGAGTGCAAGGGAGGAGTTCAGAGGACAACTTTGTTTTGAGAAAGGGTCTCCCATTGTCATTACACCCCACAGTTCCTCTCCTCTGTATAACTTGTCTATGTGTTCTGGATCATTCTGTCTTTATCTCCTTTCTTCCCATAGGAACACTGGGATGACAGGAGCCCTCCATGACTTCTGGCTTTTACCTGGATCTGGGGCTCTGAACTTGGATACTCAGGCTTGGGCAGAAAGCATTACCTCCACTGATCCATCTTCCCAGCTCTGGAAGAACTTTCTAAAAGTTAATTATTTGTGCTTTTATTTTTCTGCTCCAGATTTGCTGGCACTTTATGATATAATGATCTCTGTGCTATAATGGGTGGTATGTCTCAGCATAATTTACTTCCAGTACTTTTTTGAATGTGCAGTAACAGGAAGCACTGTTCTGAGCACGTGTTTCGGTTCTTAATGAAAAACCCAGGACTGGCAACCCCAGCAATACACTCTTTCCATTATTGAAACAGAACTACACATCATCAGATGAGAAAGCACCTGCCCTTGTCTATCAAGTTTGGGAATAGACGTAGAGGAGGACATAGTTACAAGTGTGAGTCAAGTGCACCATCTTTCCTGGGTGAAAGAAGATCCTAGAAAGATGCGCATTACAGAGGAATATTGGTGGGAAGAATGCGCGGTTTCTTTTGTGGGGGGAAAAAGATTAACAGTAACATACAAGTCAGATAATGCATTGTAATGACATGAACATTTTATTAGTGGATTGAATAGGGTACTCTTTGCACAGTATCTGTGGGATGTGTTTTCATCTAAAGCAAGTTTTCTACATAGGTAAAACACTAAATGGCACAGCACTTTTTAATTATTGGGAGACTTGTGTTAGTACCTGAACGCACTGTCTTTAGTCACGTCCTCTGAAGCAAGTTCATCTGCAGCCTCTGCCTGGAACCCATGCAAATAGCAAAATCCACTCTTTCCTTGTGTCTGAGGCTGGGGCCCAAAAAGGTTCAGAGAAGTGGGAACACAGGGACAATCAGAAACCCATGAGATTGCCTCTCTGAGAAGATGAATGAACAGTGTCCCCTTCTTCCTCTGGGATTCATATCTGGAAGCGCCCGGAGTGAAGCAGTTCTAACTAAAATTCACAAGAACAAAGCGCTCACAGAAGGAAGAGTGGGCAGCTGAAAACATAAAAGCAGAACTATCTTACCGAAATAGTAGCAGGCCCCTCCAGAACAAGAGTCTCCAATCTGAGGGATCACTCAGTTTCTAACCACGTTTACTTCATTGGACTTCATTTTCTGTGCCTGGTGAGCACACGTGCAAACACTCTCTAACACACATCTCTTCGAATGTATTGTGTTCTGCAATACTCTATGAAACCAAAGGAGTCCAAGTAAAACAGTAACTTCACAGAAACAGATTAGAAACTATGTCCCCCATGGAAAAGAAGACAGTAAACTTACTCTAACCTTCTCTTGATTGCCTGGGGCCATCACTGCTGACAGCCCCTTAGAGGTGTTATAACACAGTGAGGAGATCTGGGCTGCTGGGTGTGCAAGGCTCTTTATCTCTATCACAAATGGCCTTGGAAATGCTGGTTTTCAAGTCCCCAGCCTCCTGTTGGTGGTTTTTCAGTCCCTTCCATTACCATAAATCTGTTTGACTCTAACAGCTTTCTTTTCAACTCTCTACTTTTAATCTTCTGGCGGCTGGGAAACAAGATAACCAAGCTTGATGAATTTCAGTGTAAAAATAAGAATACAGCTCATGTACTCAGGTCACCGCCTCAAAATATGATATCTATATACAGTACGACCCTGACAAATAGAAATAAGGAAGGGAGAAATATATATACCTTGGGTCTGAGGCTGTTCTAAAATGGAATCACCAAGTCCCTTATTCAAGGGTATTTAATAGCTGACGACCAACATTTCCATAGAGAAGTTCAAATGATTTATGTAGTGATGGCTACAGCAGATGTCCTCCCAAGCTTCAATAACGGAGGAAAACCATTTTAACATCTTTATACCTTATTTACTTGTGAGTTAAGTCAATTTATAGTTCTAAAATAAAATTAGATAACAAAATAATTGTGTTGGAATATTTAATTTTTTTTCTTGTATCTTCAAACTAAGCCCTGCTGTCAGGCATAGTCTGCTGTTAACTCTTTGGAAAACCCTATTGGTAGCAATATCCTCAAGGAGTGAAAGCGTTTTAGATGGTATGCTCATTTACAGCACATATTAGTCAAGCTTCTACTATCTCCTAGCCATAAGCTAAGCTCAGAGGGTGTACTCTGAGACAAAAAAAGACAGTTATTATCTCATGAGGCTTATATTGTATTCAAAATATTACAGGTAATCATGCTCTATTTTGTACAACCTTGTCAGGCATATTTGGACAGACCAAATAGGTTTTCTTGGAGGTGACATTTCACCTAACTCTAAGGTTAGAATTACTACACAATTTATTGTTCAACACAGAACCCTTTTGAGAACGGAGGCATTGGAAGTAAATGTGTAGGGTCAAAACCCATGACTTTCCAGGAGCAAATCATATGGGTGATCATTTCATCTTTATGTCAAGGTCTGGCACACAAAGGCTCACTAAACATTTACTGAGTAATTTGGAAAGGTATGAATGAAAAGAGCCATCTAATTAAGTAATTAATAACAACACACTCATTCCCCAATAAAATTTTCAGTCTCTCTTCCATCCATATAAGCAATTTTAATCAACTCTTGGTTACTTCCTTCTACAAGATGATGAAATACTGTGGCTGTTGGACAACAGTCCTGAAAGATCACTTAGGAAAATTACATGGATGAAAGTTGTTCGGTGCTATTGATGTCTGAGGCACACTTGTTTCTGAAATGGTTATGTCTAACAAACTAGATTTTCTTTTCCATTAACCTTTTAGGTAAACTTGCTATTCATTTCAATGTTAAGCTTAACAGAGTACAGAACTACAAATGCAGTTCTAACTGGAATTAACAGCTTGGTCCTGATGGCTTTTCTTCAGAAGGTTCCTAGTTTAAGAATCATCATTTCTGTTACTTCCAGTCACTTTATGCTATGGCATTATTAAGGCTACTTGGCCTTCTAAAATGAAAATTGTGATGGTCCAAATCAGCAAGCAACAAACACTGCTGCTGAGACATTGTGTTAGCATCCACAGATGCGTGTTAAGGTGTCTACAGATTTCTGAAACTGTATGCATACTCTTATCTATAAGTGTAGGTTTCCTCTTGGGAGGGGATTCTAGATCTTTTGTTTAATTCTCAAAGAATTATTGCTTTATGACTATTATTCTAAGGAAATAATTTAAATAATAATTTTTCTTCTTCACTTCTTATTTATTTATTTATTATTGTCCATAATGAGTTACATTATTTAGTGGGCAAACAATGAGTTATTATCCTCAATTCCCCGATGCCCCTTCCCCCCCTCCCCAATCAGCTGGATATTCTCCTCCTCCATGGGTCGTCTGGATCAGTCCTTGTGACAGGGGACCCTGGATAGCCTAGTGTTCAGCCAAGTTCTCCTGGCCCTAGTATGTTGTTACTGAGGGGTGCCATGCCTCTGGATAGTCTCCCCCACCATGGCTCTCACAATCTTATAAAACATTTTCCCCAAATCCAATGTATTGCATTTAACAAGCCAATGGTTACAACTAGAGTGGGAAGAGATATTGGCTGAAAAAAAATCAAACACAAAGATGTATATACACCTTTCAGAAGGACTCCAATCTCCGCTGTGTAGAAATTGTATATGAACTCTATCCACTGATTCTACTGCTATCATTTGGACTGGAACCTTCAGGACATGAGTTGTAAATCTTTGTTGTATAGTAGCTTCTCCCAAGTTGAAACATTCCCTCCTGGGTGGAAAATGAAGCCAGCTCAAGAGACCCAGGAAGTCAACAAGTCTGGGAAATTGGTTGCAAGAACTCTTCAACTGTCAGAAATGCCTGTGGGGGTGCACCAAAAGTGGTTTTAGTGCAAACATAAGTTGATCTGTTGTCTGAGCTCTATCTGGGGTGAATACACATGTGTGTTCATCTCCCCAAGGGGAAAAAATTCCAATGACAATCTCTAATAAAATGAACATAACAGCAGGACTATGTGTGTTCCCGGAATATTTGGAACCATCATAAGAGAAATGGCCCTCAATCTTGGGCCAAAGTACTCTCCACCACCCACCCAACTATCCATTTATTTTAGCTTTGGGCAGCAAAATATAAAAAAAAATTCTCAAAGATCCTCAGTTTCTTCATAGTCCCCCATTTCCCTTAAAAATTTTCAAAAATTTAACCAGTCTTTAAAAACTTTTATGAACTTATCTACCAAAGCTTCAAGTATACTCATATAAAGCAATGTTCTCTGTCCACCAAACTAAACATTTTTCTTCCTAAGTTGGAGTTGGTGTTCTGTTCCCCGTCCTCACTCTCCCTTCTCCCTGTGAAGCTTGTTCTAACCTTCTAGGGTGCATTCCCATTCTATGCTTTATAATTCACACACTAACCTCTATCTATCTGAACACCACTGATACTTCACAATGACACCTTGTGCTTATTGAAACCTTTTAAATTTTATACTGTCTTTACAACTATGACTATTTTTTTGAAGAAGAAAGCCAAATCATACCACTCTGATTCCCCCATTACCTTTAGGACTGGCGATTTGTTGAATAGAGTATGATAACAGAATCAAAGCAGAGAGAGAGGATTATAATAGGGTTATTCTCCTCTGAAGGTGCCATATTTCTTCTTTTGAAATCCTTAGCACATTCAAGTATCCCTTGTGTGTCTCTTCCATCTGTGAGGAATGTGTTGTGCTCACAAGAGGAATGAAGCCTTAGAGGTCCTTTCAAGGTTATGGAGAAAAGTGTTTCAGAATTCTTCTAAGCCCATTACCTTGGAGCAGAGGAAGTCTCTCAGAACTCAAACAGAACTGAGGAAGGAGACTGGCAAACAGTTCTCTTGAGAATAGAACTCCGAAATCATTCTTCAAACATCTCCCGGGCATCATGCCAAATCTAGTATAACCCCGAGATTTAAGTTGAAGGAGGTTCTCCACAACTTACCTAAAGAAAAGGGGTATCTCAGGGGGGTCAGGAAATTTAGTCTAAAACACTTCTTCTCAGTTCCAGCAATAGGCAAGTGCAAAGATGAATCTGCGATGCCCGTGTGCCAATTGTCACCGTAGCATCCATCCCCGACAAGGCAGTGTCAAGAGGGAATACATCAGATGAGATCACCAATCAAGGCCACTTACTTACAAATCAGCCAGACACAGACTAGAAGAGGAAGAGCAATGTGTCACACCCTCACAGTGGAATCCTACCCCATCTTTTAGCTAGAATTATCAAAGCAAAGCAGGAAAATCAGTCCTTCAAATGTATTTTATAAAGGACCAACAAACATGAGACCAAGGTCATTTGAGGATCCAGTGCAGCCTGAAGTAGGCAATGAGGTTACTAGCATGGAGAAGAGAAGACAATGGTGATGCTTGTAGCAAGCAGCACCGCATGCACACTGGAAGCTTGGACCTGTGGCTCCCAAAGGTTACAATAAGCCGCATGCGAGGTTTCAAACATCCTCTCAATATTTCTCACCATCTTTCTTTATCAACCTATGTAAAACTTCACGCAGAGAGTTGTGTAGGATGACAGATGCTGAGGTCAGATAAAGCCTGGAGGAGGCTGCTAGCTGTGGCTTCTATACTTATTTTTTAAGGCAAATTCGAGAGCTCGCCATCTTCCCCACCCCCACCAAACCCCTAGTGACAGATTTTTCAAACCAGTGGTCAATTCTGCAGAGACATCTGAAAGGCAACCCATTTGCATGCAAGCAAAGTATCTATTTCGGTTTCTTTTGTACTTCATTACTCTAAAAAAAATCCTCAGTCCATATATTCAAAGTCAGCCCCTGTGTTAGAGAAACTGAACAGCTGAATATATTTTTACCTTAAGGAGGGACTACGCAGAGAGAAACGGGGAAAATGGAACAGATAAACAACATTTAGCATTTGCATTTGAAGAGCACACAATATATGTGAATGTATACAGTGGGTGTATTTATGAAGAATTATACAGCCTCTGAAATTCTGTTATCATGTTTACCGCAGCATCAGTGTCTGCATAATGATAGGAAGACAGAGGTAAGTAAGTGCAGCTGCAGGATGCTTTATGGATAAACCTCCTGGAAAATCGAATATCATCTGTAATATTCCTGCTGTTCCCAAACCTACATTTTAAATCAGAGGCTCTGGGAACCACTGGATGCCCTGGGAATTGTCATTGTTACTAGGTGGCATTATTTGCAGGAGCCATGGGATGCCCTGGGAATTGTCACTGTTACTAGGTGGCATTATTCTTGCATCAAATGCACTGCTGCCTTTGCCAGCTATCAAGACCTATAAATAACCCAAAATGAATTATTCTTTAAGTATTACATTAAAAGTTATCAATTTGGTCTCTTTTTCTCTTCCTTTTTAAAAATATTTTTACTTAGTTTTTTAAGCAGAAAGAGATAGAAGACAGACTGCCAGATAGAATGGGCATGCCAGGGCCTCCAGCCACTGCAAGTGATCTCCAAGATGCATGCTACACTTTGTGCATCTGGCTTTATGTTGGTACTGGGGGAAAAACACACACTTAGACTCTTGGGCTTTGCAGGCAAGGCCCTTAAACACTGAACCATCTATCCAGCTCTTTCTTCTCTTTCTTTACTCGCCTGCATGGTATTCCTATTGTAAATGCTCACCGAGACTCCACATTTGTTTCTACCCCAAGTTCTCCAACCCTTTGTGAATGGCTTTGAGGAATTGAAGAAAAATAGCAGTCTGACTATAATATAGGCATTGAGCTCATGGAAACACAATATATTTACTTACACAGTGAACCACTTACTATGTGTCTACAACTGCTGGATGGTTGACCACAAGAAACTCTCCTGGCTTTATGTCATTTTTAAGGTTCAGATTTGGCTCACTGTGAAAACCTATAAGTCCAGTGGCTCTGGGAGATGATGGTGTCACTGAACCCAGCTAAAGGTTTTGGGTATGAATGGAGATGGTTAGCCTTTAAGATAGAAAAAGGTTTCAGCACAATAAATAGATCTATTAAGCATGTGGCTTGATACTATACTAAACCAGAGAGGGAGCAAACAGATCTTTTAACCTCCCCACCGCCCCTGCTATAAAGTAATGTGAGCTACTATATGTTCAAATTCAAAATAAAATGCCAAACATGTGAAATTTGTACTTTTGCATGAAAAAAAAAGACTGCTTTTATCTCAATCTTCAAGCTTATTAAACTGCAGAGGAACCTATTGGTCATGTTTGATGAACATGAGTTGGCTTTGTTATTGTTTTTAGCAATAAAATGTATTATACTGAAAAATAGTTGATTTTAAGTTCCTTGGCATAGAGGTTATATAATGAATGGACTTTTTCTAATAAGGTTAGTGGGTATTTGTTTTTATTATTCATATTAAGATGTTTGGATTTCCAAAGCCCTATTTGAAATGTGCCAGAGAAAGTTGGGGAAACACTTCATGTTAGTGAGGAATGTGAAATCCATCCTGGATACACCAAGGACTGGAACAGCCCTTTGATACCTAGCTATGCAGGCAGCCATGACACACAGCCCTTCTGAACTGATGACAGCACCCTCCATCCCTAAAGAAGATCAGCCTCCCAGGGCAGGAACCTGGGTCTCCATCCTCTTCCCCATTCCTGTGCTTTCTTCCCAAAGGAATCAGTAGCCAGATCCCATGAATCCTACTTCCTCAAATTGCTTTGTCAACTGTAACCTGTAATATTTCAATCATTGGCCCCTTCTACTTTTTCATTTTGCCTGCTTCATGCAAGTCATCTGATTAAAGATATTCAACCCCCAGATTCAGGATTCTCAGGAACCACACCATTAATTCCACATAATGGGCACAGGGGTTGGGATATTCATAGAGTAGGCCTTGTCTACATGCACAGGCTAAACCTCATCTCTACTTCAGACTCCAGCAGTACCAGTCTACTTGGAAATTTCTGTTCAAGTCATGATTTTTGCACAGTTCCATGTTTACAGTATACGGTTTCTCTCTGCCTAGATTGTTTTTTCTTTTCTGTGAAAACCCTATGCAGTCTTCATGACTCCATAGGTACTCTGGGAAGACCATTATTAGTCAGAGGTAAGGAGGTTCTTTCCATCTCCTCAGTGGCCTCACAAAACCATAGACACATGTCCATTTTGGGTCATTTCCCTTCTTGTAAATCTCTCTCTCTCTCTCTCTCTCTCTCTCTCTCTCTCTCTCTCTCTCTCTCTCTCTCTCTCTCTCTCTCCCTCCCTCCCTCCCTCCCTCTATCTCTCTCTGCTGTGTGTGTATATGTGTGTGTATGTGTATGTGTGTATACATGTGCACATCAAAGGATGCTCTCAGATATCATTTTTTATGTGCCATCCAGCTTTTCCTGATGAGACTGGCTGGTCAGTAAGCCCTGTGGTTCTTTGTGTCTCTGCCTCTCCAGTATTGGACAATAAGCACATAACACCAGGACTTGCTGTTTTACATGGGTTCTGGATCTAACTGAGGTTCACATGCTTGCAAGACAAGCACTTTACCAAGCAAACTATCTTCCCAGCCCTCAAATATCTCTTGCATACTTGTCTCCTTCCATTAGAATATGAGCCCTCCAAGATCTCAGCTTGTTCATACCTTCAGCTAACTCTTAGTATGCAAATTAATGAAAGCCAAGTAAAGACTATGCATATGGATAACTAATTGTCATACCACAGGAATGTTTTAAATTTTGGTCCTTTTTTCTTACACAATATCACAACACTAAACTCAACATCAGTATTCATTGTGACTGGCAATGTTGGTTGAATCTGGCTTGTAAATGTTTTTTGCTATACCTTTATAGTAATATTATATTATTATTCAATTAAAATATAGGTGTTATTATTATTTGGCTATGATTTTTCTAGTTGTGCTATAAACCAAAAGGGCAAGAAACCCCAGGCTGTGGTTTCTTCATGGCAAGCCTCACCTAAAACTTGTAACACCTACACTGTCTATGTGGGGTGAGAACTACTCAGTTCAGCACCTGGATCCTTCCTGATCACTGCCTGGTCCCAGCCGCTGACCTTGTGACCACTGGTGCAGTGCTCTGGAGTAGCCAAGCACAATGAGGAATGTCAGTGCAGAAGGGACCTTGTCATAAAAGAGCACAGTGCAGGGGCACCTATGAGCTTCAGTGTCTCCACATTTACTTTGCAGTTAGCCTGTTCTGCAACCTTATTCAGACCTAATGAGTTTTTGGCCTATTACTTTCTTAATCTGAAAATATTATTAAAGTGAGTTGGTTCAATAGGTTTCAATCTCAGAGACTCCCATTTTTGGTGTGTGTGTGTGTGTGTGTGTGTGTGTGTGTGTGTGTGTGTGTGTGTATGCTCACACTAAGGAAGCTGAAAAGACCCTGCTGAGACCTAAGTGAAAATTCTCACATTTGGATCATTTTGAACATACTGGTACTGTGTAATATTTGCTTGAAAAAATAGACCCTAATGTTAAATAAGTGTTAAGAAACCACTAAATCTGATGGCACCCAAATTATCTATCAACTCAATTTTTGTTATGATTATGATCTTTAATCATGGCCAAGGGAGACTAAAAACTCTACTCTTTATAGGTCTTCATTTGGCTTTCACAGGGCTCAGCCTGTCTCTCATTAATAACCAAGGACTATAAGTTGCAAGCTCAGCTGGAGGGTTGATTCTTTGTAGTGTTAGCTGTATCACAGAAAGTCTACATAGCTGTAACTGCTCTTGTCAGATGAGAAATAGAAGAAGGTCTCTTTTTATAACAAACATTATGAGTGTCACACTGAGATACTCATGTTAGAATAGAGTTCAGACTCTCAAAATGGACAGGAGCATAAGAAATTGGATTTCACAAGTGTATTATAATCCTTCCTCATCACCTACAGGACAGTGTAATACCAAGCTCTAATAATGCTCATTTGATTAACTCTATCCAAACAACCATTTATCAGACACAAAGTACTTCTCCATGATGGATGACTATGGTTTTTGGTGCGGATCTCAATTGAAAATGGAGTTTGAAAATTCCCCTTCACATTCACTGGAAGAGTTGTGATGAAGCCCCAAACTTTACTGCTACCCAGCAAACACATTAAAATAAAAAAGAAAGAAGGAATAGCTGGGGTTTATAAATACTCCACTAATCTTATTGTGTGTGAATAATACATTTAATTTTCCTTTGTGAGACCTAACCTGTCATGAACTTTTATTTGTTATTACTTGCCAGAGTCCCTTGGGGGTGCATGGAATTCTTTCTTCCTTACCTTTAAGGTGAAAGAAAGGTAGTAATCCAATCAGACCCCATCAGCAAATATCTCAGCACACACAAAAGTCCTATAATGAGTATGTCAGGCCAAAGAAGATGAACATTTAGTGTTTAAAAATTCAACTTGAAGCTCTTTGAATCAGAGAGAAAAGACAGAGCATCAATCAAAGGGAAATAATTGTGTCCTGGTTTTATTTTATTGCTTTATGCTGGTAGGATTTAAAATAACAACATACTTCAGATTAAAATCACAGTACAAATGAAATAAACAAAGAGCATATCCTTGATAATGTTTCCCGAATTTTAAGAAGCAGAGGAGAATAAAATATAGATAGATATAGATATATGACAACTTTTCACACATAAATCAACAAATCAACAGTGGCAGGTCTCACTTCATGCATCTGCTTCCCTTTCAGGGATTTCTTGCATTTTCTTTTGCTAACCCCTGATGAGTATCATATTGGAAACATTGCTCTTTCATAAAACAAATGGACTCAAAAAGTGACTCCAGAAGCCAGTGATAAAAATCCATGATTCTAAATTTGCAGTGATCTTCATAGGAAACTAATCAGTAGAAGATATTATTGACTATATTCTTAAGTCCATATCCTCAAGGTAAAATTGAGAAAGATAAATGAACCCACAGATTTGCCATTAAGTCCTTATCAAGTGATCCCCAGGTGGCTGTGTGTCTTAGGTTTGTAACAATAAGAGTGTATTCCAAGTAGACGTCCACTGTGCTATAAAATTGCCTGTGCTTTTATGGCTTATGGATTTATACACAGTACTTACAGAAGAGGAAGTTTTATTCTTGTTTTCCTTTCTCCATGCCCTCAATGAAGTTCCTTGAAAGAAGAGTCTTGGAATAATTATGACCATTTCTGATTGGCACAAACTTGTCCATAAATCATGTGAAAATGACTGATCTCCCCATACAGCAATGGTGCTTAAAACTCAGAAAGTGTGAAATGAAAAACTTAATGTTCTACTAACAGTGCAATTTAGAATAATGTCAATGGCCCACATGCTATCTTTTTCAATCTTTATGTTTAAAAAATTAAATCAAGTCAAAATGGTGAGTTCTCATTGTGTGAAGCATTTTCTGTGCACTCTCGCTCTTTTCCAATATGTCTCTCAATTATCAATTACCGAGGGCGCAGAGGAAAAGAGACTGTACCACTAAATGTCAGCGGTATAATTCACACTCCATGGCAGGCACACAGCCCTTCCCACAGCCTGGAATGAATGGATGAGTTAGTACTATACACATGGAGCTCACTTATTAAAAACAAAAATAAGAAAAAAATGACAGGGGGAAGAAGATGCAATAGAATCTTGTAGCCCCTCTAACTTTTCTCACCGATGGTCTCACAGATGGATGGGGGCTTGTGAAGGGGCATGAATGCTTTCCCAGGAGAGAGCTTTATAGTGAGAAGCCGTGCTAGCCTGATGGATTTTCTTCAAGATCCCATCCTTTATAACTGGCTCTGATGGATGGCTCAGAAATGCAAGGGGTGTGAGCTCCAAACTGTGGTCCTCTGTGAATTCTGCTCTCAGAATTGAAAGAACCAAATCCAAACCTGCTGTCTTCCATCCCCTCCCTCACCTTTGTCCCATTCTCCTTTCTTCAATCCAATTCCTCACCCCACCCCCAATGACTGGCATCAATCCTGTTCCATCAAAACTGCACAATGTCCTTTCCTTCCAGGAAAAATAGCTATGTTTCATTTGTACCTTTATTCTCATCTAGAAATCACAGAAGCTTCTCTCTGTTGAAGAATCCTGTCCTATGTCAGGTCCCATAGATGTCTCCTTATGTCCCATAGGTGCCTGCCAATGCTTCAGTGGACCTGGTCACTTTAAAATGCCAAAACTACAGTACACCCTCCAAGATGTACATTTAACAGGAAGGAGACATCAGCATCTTATCCTGGCAGGTGCTGACAAGGAAATAAAACACACACGAGCTAGAAGTAAAGAAACACGGGAAATTAAAAAATTAAGGGAAATTCTAAAAACTAAACCACAGTTTCTATACTACCACATTCTGAATGCTTCTTTGCTTTAAGCTTATTTTTTTTTTGTATTGATGTGCCCCGTCAAACTATTCCATTTGATGACTATAAGAGCTTACCTGTATTGTGCTCTGTAATTAGAGAAACCACATAGTGTGTGTGTGTGTGTGTGTGTGTGTGTGTGTGTGTGTGTGTGTGTGTGTGTGTGTACGTATGTAGAACAATTCTTCCAAAACAGGGCAAGCAGTGTGTTTAATTGTATGTTTTACCCATTGCTCCTCCCCAACCAAACCCAGAAGGAAAGGTGTATTAATTTAGTAACTAATTTTCCTCTGTCTGATTTCCACACTTTGTGAAAACAACAGAAGCCCCAATAAGTATGGAGAAGTTATTTTTCAAAAGGAATTACTTTTTAATATTTTATTTATTTATTTTCAAGCAGAGAAATACAGAGAGAGAGAGAGAGAGAGAGAGAGAGAGAGAGAGAGAGAGAGAGAGAGAACACCAGGGCCACCACCTTGTGGGTCTGGCATATGTGGGTACTGGGGAGTTGAACCCGGGGCCTTAGGCACTGGAGACAAGTGCCTTAACCGCTGAGCCATCTCTCCAGCCCAAAAAGGACTTCTTCAGGTGATCTTTCTAAGATTTCCTAGTGTCTGAAAAGTGGTAAGGGTGAATCAGATTTCAATGTATTTGGTTAAAGTCATGAGGGATTAACTTAAGTGTACCCCAGTAACCCACTTGGTGTATAACTGAGTTTCTAAACTAAGAGATAGAGGGCACAATATGATAATGAAATATTGCTTCCAGTTGCACATCCACAGTGCCAAGCACTGCATTAGTGTAGCCTCAATCTAGTTAGGTGTGAAGGTGTACATTTCAATTTAACTCTCAGTCTACACTGAGGTTTGATGTTTTAGAATCCTTTGCTTATATTGCCACCAAATATAGCTACTAACATTCTCCATTCTCACTTATTTATTTATTTGAACTGAGTGACTCATCCACGCTAGTTAAAAATGGCTGAGCTACACCTCTCCATCCCTCATTTTCACATATTTTGAAAACATTGCTTTACAACTATAGGCAGAGTGTCCTAATCTCTATGACTAAATCTTATAAATAGATTCCTCCAGGAAGATAGTCTGGAAGCTAAGTAGACCATGTTAATTTGAAGAAATAATAAATCTCCTTTCCATCATTCCAGACAGGCCATTAGGACTGGAAACTTCATTTCCACAACACTGTCAGTCATTCTCAGTACACCCTTTGAAACATTCCCTAGAGAACTAGGGATACAGTGCCTTATGAATTAAAGCCAAGAGATGAATGGGAATGGCATAAACCCATGCTGCTCAAGACACTGTGACACACTGCAAGGTTTCATTTGACCATCAGCAATGTTGCAAGTGTCAGGAATTCAGGGACGTAAAGTGTTTGTGGGTTTGAAGAGTACGCAGACACACTGAGAGACAACTCCAGCCCCAGGGATATGTGAAATCACCTGTAACTATCAGTCGGTGACTCAGTGTCACCATTCTACCTGAAAGGCGTCATCTTCCAAGGGCTTGCAATACAAACATGGGCAAGAAGTGAATTAGGCAGTCTAACTGCCTGCTTAGTACTAGGGTACCCATGTATCCCAGTTGGTTCCATGTTGCTGGAATGAACTTCCAAACAGTCCGTTTATGGGAGTAAGGGGTTTATTTCAAGCTTGCAGTTCCATGGGAAGTTCCATCAATGGTGAAAGACTCTGGTTCCCATTCATAAATCCACACAAAAAGAGCAACCAACCCCTGGTCAGCAAACAAGCAGCAGCAGCAAGCAAGATGCCCACCCCAACCCCTAGCTCACAGAGCTCTCATCACACCTCTGGGGTGGAATTCAGATTCCCCCCCACACACACATACACTGATATTCTCCTTCTAACAGACTGCTGGAGACTTAAGCAGGAAGTTGAATCTTAACAAAAACTACCTGAGTCTATGGAAGACATACATTCAAACTCCCACACCATGGAAAGCTGACCAAGTCAGCATTCTGATAGATATTCTTCTTAGTAGAGTCACTTCTATGGGCATGGTAGCATTTGCTGCCACCATAAAGAGGAGAAAAGATTCTGAGGTGTTCTTTTTTTATTTTTTTAAGATTTTGAGTTTAACATTCTTCTGGCATGTAGGAGGGCAGTAATTGCTGTGGAAAACAGTCTAGATCATCCAGTGGCTAAACTTTTCCTGGGAAGAACAGAATAAGTGTAAAGAAAAATCATATAAGCCAACACCCCATGTAAAGCCAACAAAGATACAATCTGACAATAAATCTCATCAATGGCTTTTCTTCTTTATGTGTCTAGAAAATCCTCATTAGCGCAAAGAAGGGTTATCAACTTTTGTCACATTATGTATTGGATGAATATCCATATTTCCTCCATCCAGCGACTTCTCTCATTTAAACTGTTACTCCGAGGATGCCTGCCTCTCCTCTGAGGATGGCCCACAACCTTTGCAGTATTTCTGGCTCCATCTGTTCCTGCCTAGTTCCAGCTGTTGCTCAGAGGAAAGGCCATGGTAATTATCTCCTTACCAGAGAATTTATCTTGCTGTGGCCATCTTTGGACTGTCAGTCTATAGAGTGTCCTCGTGTATCCCTCCTTCTGCCATGTGACTGGGAATTCCACGGAATCCTCCAACTCTGATTGGATGCACGATTTCCATCTTTTCATGCCTCTTCTCAGCCCAACTCCCAATAACATTTATTTTCTATGTGGCATTTGTCATTTCAAAAAAAAATCAGAATGTTTTCTTTTCTACTATTAAAAACTATGTAAAAATATGAGCAATGTTGACGTCATTGGAATACCTCTGCGGTGATGTACAACAGCCTTAGTTCAAGCAAATTTCAATTCCTGCACCATTAAGCAAATTTCTTCGACATGCAGAAGAACATCAATTATTCCATCATCAGTAAAATGGGAAGTATAGTAAACCACTCTTGGTCATGGTAAGGATGAAATGCAGTCATGAGAAGAGCAGAACAGCCGACAGTTTCATCTGGACCGGATGCATCCATGATCTTTGATGATGCATACTTTGACATGATAGGTCTGAAGGGGACTCAACACTGCAATTGCAACAAGAACCCAGACACAGCCAGTACCATGAGCCATGGACAGCACATTGAGTCACAAGAATATAAAGCACAGAGTAGAGCACCTGTCACAAGTTTATCTGAGCTACTAGAAGCCAGAACGAATCCTCCACTTCAATGTCCACTGATAATGTCTGGCTTAAAATGTAGACTAGAGCAGGCATGTCTTTGAGTCAAATAAGAAGTATATAGAAGGCTTTCAAAGCTACTGCAAAAAATATTCACAAATGTTCCACTAATTGTACCTCTCCACTTTAGATAATCTTGGTACCATTCACAGTCAGCCTTGGAAAGACAGTCATAGCACTTTCTCTTTTCTTGGGCTTAGCCCCTCTGAGTGTGTATGGAAGAATCAGAGACTGTACTAAAACTGAAATCTGGGGGCTGTAGAAATGGCCTTCCAGTTAAAAGCACTTGCTTTAAAAGTCTGATGTGCCTGGTTTGATTTCCAAGTTTCCACGTAAAACCAAGTGCACAAAGTGGCACGTGCATCTGGAGTTTGTTTGCAGTGGCAGGAAGCCCTGGTGCACCAGTACTCTCTTCCTCTCTCTCTCCCTCTTTCTGTCTTGTCTCAAATAAGTAAATAAATAAATAAATATTAAAAAATAAAATCTTCAAAGAAACCTGAAATCTGAAGGGGACGCGTTATCTCTGTATGATCATCCATTCCATGTAAAATACTGACTGAATAGGTGGGGGAAAACCAGCTACAGTGTGCTATTGGAGAAGATGCTGCCTGAGGCTGCCCTAGCTTTTCTAGGGGCTTCCCTGCCCTGCTGGGAGAAGGACATGTGCTCTTTGGGAGCTGAGACTCTCTAAGAACTCTCTTCTGTAGCTGCTTCCCCTTTCTCAGAGAGAAGGTGACTCAGACAGGAGGCACAAGAATGATCACCCTGGAAGCTATAATGGAACTTCCTACCCCAGCACGGTGCAGTCAGAGTGATGCTGCTTTTAGTGAACATGCCCAGGAAGGCAGAACAAACCTGGTGGTAAAAATGGCAAGTATCAATCTCAAAGGCTGGCAGCCAAGCAGGTAGGGCAGGAGGGGAGGCCAGGAAGGTGGATTGCTATCGCTATGGTGATAAATGGAAATGGCAGCTCAACTCTCCAAGAAGGCGATGAGAATGCAGTCAGAGCTGGGTGAGCACCTGAGCCATTCTGAACAGTGACAAAGCTACAGGATTAGAGAATGTCAGCGTGTGTGTGGTCCCATCCACCTGGGGCTAAGAAAGCCATATCACTTGTCAGGCAGAGCAGGACTGTGACACCCTGACTTTCCATGAGGCCCACCGAAAAGACGACTTTACAATAAGAATGTGCTGAGTGGGGGTTGGGAGTGGATGGAAGCTGATGAAGGGAGTCAGGTCTATTTAACACACACACACACACACACACACACACACACACACACACACACACACACAGTCAGAGGCAAATTGGGCCCGGAGCTCTTTAGTGCAGAAAAGCAATCAGCAAGGTAGCAGGTAAAACTGCTGAAGGAGAAATATTATAAATGGTAAAGGCTTGACAGGTTACCCAGGCAAGAAGTTTCAATCATGAGCAGACTGAAAAGAAGGGGGTTTAAAGGGCAGTGGCCCTAATGTTGGCCTCCTGAGGCCAGAGTGTGAATTCATACTCTACATGAGAAGAAGCTCATGTCCCCAGAGATATAAACTTCAATTTTTAAACAGCCTAAGATTAGAATGGAAAACTTAACAGAAGACCCAGTCCCTTAGTCCTAGCAAGGCCCTGTAGTTCTCGGGCAAGTAACCTGGAAACAAAAGCAAACTGATTTTTATCTAGAGGATGCATACATGCATGCCTAGAAGCACCCTGTTCTATAGCATGCATGCAGAGATCTGCGTACAGCCAACCAGAGACCCAAGAAGAATTCAGGAGGAAAAGTCTGGCAGAAATGTGGCAGTGACCAGGTATCTGGGCTATGCAATGTTAATCAAACCAGTGGCATCACCTCATTCTTACTTCAAGAGAAATATATAACTGATGTACTTAGAAAATGATAAATAACATCCAAAAATATAAGCTTTCTAAATTCCTTTGCATTTTCCAAAAAAGTCTCTGGCCAGAATTTTTTTTTAAAACTACAGGCATATAAACAAACATATATAGATAAACTGAAAAGGAAAACATAATTATATAAAACATTTCATATAACATATCACTCCTGTTTTACTAAGATATATTCATTCTGGAAAAATTTCAGTGTTCAAGGACTTAAATTATTAAGGCAATTTTAGCAACCTGTGGTTTTGTCTGAAACAAAGTTAGTTTCTCAAGTTAGGCATTATTGACACTTGGGGGCATAATTGACATTTTAGACAGACTTGTAAGTGGTGCAAGGGGTCTGGCCTGGCCCTTCCACTTGATTCCTGTGATACTCCCTAGCTGTGAACACAATAAATATCTTAGACAATGTCAAACATTCTCAGGTAGCAACATTGTTCCCAGCTGAGAATTGACAATGACCCAAATAGATCTTCATATAGCTATCTAGCTCTACTAATAAATCCAAGGATGACGGATGTATACAAATGGCAGACTCCCTATCATGCTTTGCTCAGAAAATGGAGAGTCTGACCACTCAGTACCTTCTGAACATTTGCTGATTCTATACAAAATTCTAATGCTCAATCAGCAGAGCAGACTTATTTCTTACATCTAATCAGGAGCTATTTTCTGTTTGTGTGACTGGGCTCTCTAAATGTGTGGTCATTTCTACTACCTGGTCTTGTGTGACCTCTGTACATTGGCCATGCCAATGTGGCTTCTATCACATTGAAATAGAATACTATTTAAGTCACAGCATATGGCCGTTATCAAAGGCTATATGCTACAGTCTGTTAGAATTCTACTTGTTTTGCAGTTGTGAAAAGTATAAAAATATTACTGGCCAAGCATAAAGAGATAAGAATATGTAAGTAAATGATATTGAGGGTAAAATGAAATCACAATACTTAGAAGACAAAAATCCAAAATTAAAATTAAGAATGGAGAAAACATAATCGCAATGTGAGTTATAACTTCTGTAATTTTGTTTTTGCATCAAATATAAGAAAAACACACTCCAATCACTCATATTGAGTTATGATTTGTATATTGTTTAAGATTTTTGTTGTGGTGTGTAGCTAATCTTCAGCGTATCTAATGAACAATTTCTATTAACCAAAATGTTGTGACCCCAGAGAAGAACAAAACTAAATTAGATATAATTTATTTAAGAACCGCTCAATGTCAGAACTCAAGTCCTGGCATCCACCGATTCTGAAGTCTTAATTACCTCATCTGTACTATGGTACTGATAACAAATGCCTTACAATTTAATCCAAATGAGATGCAAATAAATTGAATATACATTAAGGTAATGTGACACTGTACACATAAGAAATTTTCATATTTGAACATAATTCTATTTTTTCAAACTCCTTTTATTAAGGAGTACAATGAAGAGACCGCAATTTTAGAAATGTAACTGAATGCAAACACTAAATAATAGCTTTTCTCTTCATTCAAAAACCTAGTTAAATAAAGTTGGGGATAATAAAAATGATGGAAATATCATCCCTAGAGTACATTAACGAGAATAAGCTTATTTGATTTTCTCACCAGTAGAGATCAATTAAAAATAATAAATACCTAATGGCTTCAGATGCTTTGATGCTTTTACTTATTTGCCTGTGTCCTAGTGAAAGTCCTAAACAGTAGCCAGATGTTTGAGAGCAGAAGGAAGCTGGAAGATGAAAGGTCGGAGCAGAATTATCTTTTGTCAATTGTCTCCACCAGGCCTCCAGGGAGTCAGCATCTGAGCCAACATAATCCACAGGTGAGTGCGGGCATCATTCCTGGACTGCGGTTTCAGAACAAATACACTCACACAGCTTAGATATGACTATGCAGTTTAACAAAAGATTAATAGAACATCCAATCATAATATCCATAAGTGATTATCAAGTATTAAACCTCTTTCAATATTTGACTTGTTTTTATTCCCAGCCAATTTTCCTTGCCTTAACAAACCATTTATGCAAATGAAACCCGAGACAAAGAGAAGAGAAAGAGTTGCCTAAGACGCTATGAATGACTGCATATAGCCTGTCTGATAGTATTTGTTTTTCTTTCATGAAATTGTACCATGTAGTTTGAAAGAACCACTCCCAGGGTGCTTAGACAAAAAGGAGATATGAGAAGTGGGAGGACATGGCTCTATGTGGTTCTCTTTGAACATAAAAAGAACTTCGTGTACATCAAATCAAAATAAGAAGAACACATCAAAAAAGTTAAAATCCTGCTGCAGAGCTGCAAATGTCCCCAGACTTCAAAGGAAACCCGAATCAGCAGGATCAACCTCCAGCTTGGGTGGGCAGCCCAGTGCTTCTCAGCTCTAGAGAGATCTATTATTAAAGAATCAACAGGACTTGTGCAACAGGCTGCAGAGAAGTGGAGGTCAATGAAACCTAGGGGGCCATGGATAACAAGGGACGGAGACCAGGAGAGCCATGTTCACCACAGGCGTAGGACCCAAACCAAAAATTTCTCTCCAGAAAAAAAGATAAAAGTGTAAACAGTGCAGCAAAGAGTGTGCTGGAGAGAAAACAGGACGGAGAGAGAGCAGCAGGGGCAGTGCTGGCATTTCTGAAGCTTTACTGAGAGGTGCTTGGGTTTCAAAAACTGATGTCTCCAGCTGGGCTCTAAGGGTGATTCAGGGTCCCCCACAAACAAATGAATGTGTTCTGAGTGATTGATCCTCAGCTGATGGCAGTTTGAGTTTTACAACCTCGCTAGATCTGTGTTGTTGAGGGCAGGCTTATGGGGATGTAAGCCAGCTTCCGCTTGCCAGTGTTTGGCACACCTTCCTGACACTGTTTGCAGTTCTGTGGTAGAGGTGATGTCCACCCCTCTGCTCATGCCATCATTTTCCCTGCCATGATGGAGTCTACCCTCAAGTACATAACCTAATAAACCCATACCTCCACAAACTGCTTTTGCTTGGGATCTTTCTGCACAGCAACAGAGAAGGTTGATTACAACAGGACCCATCAGGAAGATGGATGGAGGAATTGAAAAACTCTTAAAGAATGGGCAGTGCCAGATGAATCAAATAGGGCTTGATACTTCTGGTAGATGAAGATTATTGGTAAAATACTCAAGGGTTGGTGACTCCACCCAGTATTAGTAGCAAGAGTGCCCAGAACACACTGTGGCCCAGGACCTGAGGATTCACTCCCTCCACCAGAGTCCTTCTAGCATTCAGACAATCATTAAAACAGTCAAGCCCATCTAATTCTTCAACATCAACACATGCTTTATCTTTGTGATGAACCACAGCATTTCCCCTTAGTTTATTAGGATGCAGAAAACTCAGTCTTTCCCCTTTTTAATATTCTGTGGGTAACTCGGTTCCACCACTGATTGGACTCTGAAAAGTTGAGGAATAGATATTGACAGGGATAGGAACATAACTATTAGATCTCCAAAGAATGTTTGCATGTTCACTCTTTCCAGCGTTGCCTTCCTGTACCTCTTTTTGGTAGTTTTACCTGCACGTTTCCCTTAGCTCTCACCTGTGGGACCAGAGCAATGATTCATAGACTTAGCAATCCTCAGCATTACCTAGGGGACTCATGAAAGTGTGTGTGTGGGGGGGGGGTGATGATGGCTACCTTCAACATATGAGATGAACTATGTTTATGTTGGACTTTGAATTTAATTTCTAGCAAGTTCTCTGATGATGATGATGATGATGGCATTGGTCTAGTTTCAATACTGCTGCTTAGGGTATTAATGACAAAAAGAAATATCTTCCAAAGATGGATCTCGATATTTACAAAACTCAGATGAGGTAATCTCATGTTTGAGGAAGTCAATTGTATGTTCTGCTTCAGAATTTTGGAACCAAGATGTTTTATAGAAAAGCATATTTGGGGGTCTAAGGAGGTATCTCCATTGGCAAAGCACTTTCTTTGCATGAAGATCTGAATTGAATCCTCAGACCCATGTAAGAAATAGCCAGGTAGGAAGGCATGTATTTATGATCGCAGCATTGGGAAGGCAGTGATCTATAGGTCTGTGGGGCTCACTATCTAGCCAGTGAGCAACTTTGTCTCAATAAAGGTGAATGGTACCTGAATAATGGACCTGAGGTTGTCTTCTGGTCTTCTGGCAACATTTGCACACACATGCACACACAGTACATGTGCGATCCTGACACGTGTGTGCAAGCACATACACACAAGAGAAAAAATAAAAATATTATGATGTAACTAGAGGAAGGAAGTGTGCTTTCAGCTGGAGACTAGGATTTTCATTAAAAAAATTGTTATTTGGGAATTTCTTACACTGCTGAGTTCAATGTATGTGTTTGGGAAACATTGTTTCACTTCTTCCTTAACCACCACATTTCACTCTAAGTGGAATTCTCTATTGAAAATATTTTAAGTGGGACATTACAAGCATATCTGGTTTATTTCACAGAGGTTTTCTGCAGCTTTTCTTTTTCATTCGCATTAAGGACCAGAGAAGATAATTAATGAGGAATTTTACTATCATGTTTCACAGATGCCTCCTGCAGACCAAGAACCTTCAACCACATCCATCATCTGTAGGTTCCTGCACCATCCCCAGCTTCCTCATCCTCCCCAACAGAATTCTCTGTTTGGCTTCTATGGGCAAGAACTCTGAGTCACACTTGTTTCTTCTTCCCCATGGCATCTTACGCCTATTTTAGGTTCTTCTTTTGAAGTAGATGGAATTCATATCTTGTCTTTTTACCCTCCACCAATCACCACAAGAGATACTTTGACCCATCCCACCCATTCTCTGCGAGAAAGTGCTCCCTGCCTCACACACTCATATGGGGCACCACAATGGCATCTACACATGCATATAACACACACACAAAAATTTTAAATGTGGCCAGATGTGGTAGTGCATGTCTTTAATCCCAGCACTCAGGAGGCAGAGGTAGGAGGATCACCATGAGTTTCAGACCAGCCTGAAACTACATAGTGAATTTGAGGTCAGCCTGGCTAGAGCAAGAACCTACCTCAAACCACAACATTTTTTTTAATGTACTAATGAGATTTTTATAAAAAGAAATGCACTTTTTATTACTTCATGGGCTTCTTTTGGGAATTCCTAAACCTCCTCTGGCTCAGCCTCGTGCAGATCCATTCTTTCAGGTACAAATTTATGCTTATTCACTACACTTTATGTTCTCCTATGGCCTGTGCATGCTTGGCACTCTTTGGACCTTTCCTGTACTTAAATATGCTTGCATACATGCCTCATCCAAGTCTAAAATCCTGTTGATCCTTCCATGCATAGCTCAAAAGCCTTTATTTTTGTGTAGCTCCAATAAGCTACTCACCCCTTAACTCGCTCAAGGAAAATCTACCTTTTCTTCTTTATAAGCTTCTTAAGAGTTAGAACTAGGTTTTAATTAATTTTGGATTCCCTGAATATCTACAACTGTTACTGGTGGTAAAGTTCTGAGTCCAGTTATATGGAAATTTAATCTAGTTTTGTTGTGGGGCCAGTCTGGATGAATGTCATTCTGATGTGATGATGGTACACTCTAAGGAGAGATTTAAGTATGTAGCAAACCATGATTCAGATTAGGCTCTGTCAATCAAATCATAATCATAGGAGCCTTTCACAGAGATGTGTTTTGCAGGCACACAAACAATAAGTCCAAAGAAGCCCCAGAGTGAGTTCATTTGATTGCAAAGAACATGTCCACATAGCCAAATTCATTAAGTTTTACATTTACTTAGATCATAAAGCTCATTAATGTGTGCTTTTATAATTCAGAAATAAATGGAGTATTAGCATCCTAAAAAAGATGTTTCTCTGAGAATTCAAGAGCTATATTTGCTAATGGGAAAATATTCAAAAATACCCCAGAGTGAATTTCAGCATTGTCACATACCAACTCTATACTTTTAGGCAACTTAACAAACCTAACTGTGCCTCAGTTTCCTCATTTCAAAGTCACATTGAAGCCTGCCAAACCTACCCAGAATGAGAAAACACTTAGTACAATGCCTAGGACCTCACAAGCACTCGGTGAATATAATTCAATGCCTACTATGAAGATACAATTGAAAATGAGTCAGTTTTTAATGTTGTAAAATGTGGACATTTTACAAAGATGCTTTGGATAACAGAATTAAAGGGCCAAAAAGAAGTGAAGGTCAGTGACAAAGTCAGGAAGGGAATGGACATGTGTTTATATAAATGTATAATTTTTCTCCTACAACATGAGCAATTCAGCCAAGAGGAGTTTTAAAGGCAGCTGATGATTCCTACAGTGTACATGGGACACTAATTAGCCACAGGGCTATTGTTTATTCATATGGTTTTCATCCTATAAGCCTCTCCAGGGGTAAAAAGAGACTGCAGTTGGATTAACAAACTTGCTGCCTGGAGAGCCAGAGTTTTCTGTTGTTTGTTTGGTGCTATGCCTCAGTGAAATAAAAATTTGAGAAGTTATGATTAATGATCATGGCTTCCTCTGTCTTCCACAAAATGCCAGTACCAAGTCTGTACCCTGTAATAGTTTGGTAACAATAAGACTAATGATGACAATAATAATTTACATCGTAAATGGTTCAATTAAAAGCACATTTGATTAAATCATCCATTAAACTCTACAAGCAGGTGTACAATTTATTGTGGTTGGGCTCTGATCCTCTATTTAAACACAAATCTTTTCAGTTAAATGCATCATCCTTCAGCTATGCCTGTGACCATTATTTCTATGTATATCATAAATCTGAATTTCAGGCTTAATTAGGATAAACATCATTGTTATGTTTTCAGCTCATCTGTTGACATATGTGAAGAAATTTCACCTTCTATTGTTCTTGCACTCACAGAGCAGACATATTCTCGGAAACTTTCATATAAAGGGGTTAAGGATCTTGGCATGGTGATGCATGTCTGTAATCCTAGCACTCAGAAGGTTGAGGCAGGATGATGGAGAGTTCAAAGACAGATTGGGCTACCTAAAATTACAAGTGAGACACCTGTCACAATAAATAAATAAATAAATAAATAAATAAATAAATAAATAAGAACATAAATAAAATTTAAAGAACAAGTTTTTGGAAAGACTTGGATTAAACACAGTCCTGCTCATCCACCTGCCACTAAAGAGTGACAGATATTCTCAGGGAAAATTAGGTGATACATATGCACTGGCAGTTTTAGTGGAAGTAGAATTAAGTGAGGAAGAGAATACAGAGAGAGGAGAAGCTAGAAACAGTTATAGTTTGAATATGAAATGCCCCCTCAGCCTCATGTATTGAACAGTTGTTCCCCAGGCAGTGATTTTAGCAAATAGAAAGTGTAGAGGTGACACCTAGCTACAGCAAGTGGGTCAAGGAAGTTGGAACCTTAAGCATGTCTTGTCAAGGGACCACCCATCTCTGCATCCTGTGCATTGTAAGGTTAGGAGATTAAGAAATATTTTCACAGCACATTTCTGTCACGATATTTTTTCCACTAAGTTAAAAAGGCCAAGCTACCATGCACTGAACCCACTTAAAGAGGTACCAAACTCAATCTTTTCTAATCTCACATTATTTATGCCAGGTGTTTTGTCACAGTGACAGAAGACTAACTAATACAGAAATACAAGCAGATTTTAATTTTGAAACAGTAATTACAGAAACACTCAAAATGCCAGGCAAAGGGGAAAGAACATATTATTCAAAAAAAGCCAAGGCAATTGTGTCTTAGGTGTGACTATCAAATAAGATCTGTGTTGGTTAGAATTGGGTCCCTTGCTTCCAGGTAAGCTCTGAGAGATAACACTTTCATTGTTTCTTAGATGTGGGGGGGGGGGAAATGAAAAAAAAAAACAATTCTTATCAATTTTAAAATTTCTAGGATGACAAAATGGACTGAACATGCAGAAAATGGAAGAACTTGGCCTATGAAGTCTGAACACTTCGATTACAATAGAATGAATATATTATAATGAGAACAGAGAATTACCTTCAAGTTGACATTACAGCTCCCAACTTATAAGTACAAACACCTGCCTTTCATGTTAAATATCATACAGGTGATCAACTAGAGGAGTGTGTTTCTCTTCTGAACTGTGTACCCTCTGATTCTGCATGAGGCTTTGCAGAGTTTCATCATAGAAGACTGCCTTTATATTTGGGATAGCCGAGCTAAATCTGACAATTAACTTCCTAAGTTTCATCAACTCCCTATCCTCCCTTTCTGGCCCTTCCTTCTCCTGCTGTGTTTCTCTGTCCTCACCTCTCTCAGTGCCTCCCCCTGCATTTATTCTCTTATGAAGTAGACACAGTTATGCTCTCAACATCGAAGATAAAGTTAGCAGAAAGATATAGCCCCAGATGTAATATAGGAGAAATATATTTATTACCCTTTATGGTTATCACCAGATCTGAGTTCTTGCCTTGGAGTTGTTACTTGATAGGTATGTTTCTTTAGACAAATCTCCTAAACTCTCTGGACTTCATTTTCCTCTTCATTACATTGAGCAACTTATATCATATTATCACTAATTTCCTTCTATTTGTATTTAGTGAAAGGATTAAAAACTTCCATGTAGAAGTTAGGTTTGCAGTGTGGCCCTCCTTCATCTTTAGCTTGTTCTATGGCCTTGAACATGTTATGTAATATGTAAATCTGTATTCTCATTCTAAAAGTGAAAATAAAACATCATCTACATGATAGAATTTTTGTCACAATTACATAAGATTAACATGTCAAGGGTTTAAAATAGCATGCGGGACAGAGGGAGTGCTCAGCAAATCATTATTATTTCCAAACATGATGGATACTCTCTTATGGTCAGAGGCTGTTATCAATATTCAAATTCAACTTCTCTGGGAGAACCAAAGCAATGTTATATTCTAAAAGCCACTTGAAAAAGTAATGAAATATTGGGCAAAGATCAAGCTATTTTTAGACATCCATCTATTTACATGTTGGCAACACACAGCCTTTACAAAGACCAAAAAAAACATAAACGATATTAGGTTCAAAACTATAAAATCCTTACGAGCATACTGTAACCTATTGAGAAAGTAGTGAGCGTCGCCTGGCAAGAGGGGCCATGAGTAGTAGGGGAGATAGTCTAAGCCTGTGAATAATTAGATCAGCCTGACAACCCCTGGTTCCAATCACTGGTTCCTTCCCTCACTGAGCTGTTGACCAAATCGACTCATGAGATTCCAACAACAAGACTGAATTCTGTCAAAGCTCTTCAGTGCTTTCCCCAGGCCTGAGGCAAAACCCTGTTACTGAAGAAACCACAGACTGCATCGATCAGCATCAAGAAACCCTTCAACGTCCGGAATGGTATCCAGCCCCCAGAAGGCAGTTAGTGTAGTGCTGGAAGGCACTGCACAGGCTGCCAGGGGAAACTGATCAACGACAGCTGGAGTAAAC
>PVHP010012774.1:0-42248 GCA_004024765.1 Zapus hudsonius
CTGTTTACCCTCCTCTTATTTTTTTTAAACGTTTTCATTGGCTTAAAATGATATATATTAACACAAAAATATGCTCAGTATCATAGGTTATTAGATAAAGCCATTGAATCCATGATGACTTACCCTCCTCTTTGAAGGTACTTCTTCCTTTGCTTTGGTGTCTCATTCCTTCATTCCTCCTCCATCCTTCTCCATCTTCTCTGTCAGTGTTCATGGCAAGCCCGGCATTGGGGGTGCACTGGGGCAGAGGCAAGAGGATCGCCGTGAGTTCGAGGCCACCTTGAGGCTACATAGTGAATTCCAGGTCATCACCGGCTAGAGTGAAAAAACCAAAACAAAAAATCCAAAATGTTTATGGGCTCAGAACAATGCAGGTCTTGTGTGGGAATTACTGCGGGATCATGAACGTAGCCGTCAGTTCATGTCGGGAGAACAGGGTTTGTGAATTCTTGAAATACATAGGCAAACTATATAGTATTTCAGAAGTAATGTTGAACATTTGAACTTATGTAATTCTTTTATAGATTATTTCAGTAACAGACATTTTTATTGTTGTTGTTTTTATTTATTTTCAAGCAGAGACAGAAACCGAGAATGGATGTGCCAGGGCTTTCTAGATGTTTGCTCCACTTTTTGCATCTGACTTTATTTTACATGGGTACTGGGGAATCAAACTCAGGTCCTTAGGTTGTGCCTTAACCACTGAGCCATCTCTCCAGTCCAGTAGCAGACATTTTTTTATGCGGTTATTCCCATGCCAGTGTCGTAATTGTTAGCTTCCATGTTTGTACATCAGGCATAAACTCGGAGGGGGCAGTGGAGAGAGCATCCTGGTATCTCAGCTTCAGCATGGACTGACGTTAGAGTTTGAACACAGTGATTCACCTCGACGGCTGCGGCTTGTGCTTAGTGAGCTGTTGGCAATCATGAACAAGGTACTTCTTTAAACACACGCACACTCCATGCACGGCCCAAATACTGATTTGATGTCTACACCTAGAAATGTAGACAAAAATATAAGCATGAAGGCAGACAGGTTACATAGTCTACAAGCATTTCTATTTGATTTGTGTTTTCCTTTTCAGAGGCTTGAAAGGATATGAAGAACATGCCTTAAATACCTTATTCTTTCACTATTTTCTCTTACGCTCCTTCTGCATTCTTTATCATTAAGATGGTTTTTTTTTGGGAGGAGACTGGAATTAAATATATGACTAATTAACATTTAGAAAGGAATTTCACTTGTAGAAATTATCATTTGGTAATACTTTGTGTGTGTGTGTTTTGGTAATACCTTTATGGGACATAACTTCTTTTTGATTCCTTTAGGTACTGGATGAGTATTAAATACCTCATAGGATAGTGAGTGGAAATAGGGTAGTTCAATGGCTAGCTCAGTCACTAGATGAATTAATTTTTGTTAATGTAATTAATGGAAAGTATTCGAGTTCTCTTCTCTGGAGAATTGTAGATTACTTTAAGTCATGGATCTTTGGGTAATTATGGTTAATTGAAACTCTGAATTTAAATTTCTTTGTTTTTTGTAAATATTTAATTTATTTATTTGTAAAGAGTGAGAGAGAGAAATAGAGAGAATGAGAAGGAATGAATGGTTGCACCAGGGCCTTCAGGGACTGCAAATGAAGTCTAGACTCTTGTGCCTCTTTGTGCATTTGCCTTTATGTGGATACTGGGGAGTGGAACCTGAGTCGTTAGGTTTTGTAGGCAAGTGCCTTAACCACTGAGCCGTCTCTCCTGCTCTGAATTTAAAATTTCTTGATGTCAAGGATCATTTTATCATAACAAGGAATAAATTGGATGGTTTCCATACTAAAATGACTTATGTGAGATTAGGCCCAGCATTTCTGAGTCAAAGTTAACTATTAATATATTTTTTAAATATTTTATTTATCCATTTTCAAGCAGAGAGAGGGGAGAGAGAGAGAGAGAGTGCACCAGGGCCACCACCTTGTGGGTCTGGCTTATGTGGGTACTGGGAAATTGAACCCCGGGGCTTTAGGCACTGGAGGCAAGTTTGCCTTAACTGCTGAGCCATCTCTCCAGCCCAGCTATTAATATTTTTAAAAACTAATTAACTAATTAGTATGTGTACAGGAGTGCAAGGGTCTCTTGCCACTTTTTGTGTCTGCTTTTCATGGGTAGCCGAGGGATTGAACCCAGGCCAGCAGGCTTTGCAAGCAGATACTTTTAATCTCAGCCATCTCCCCAGCCCCTAACTATTAGAATTTTGATGTTGGTTAATTTATGGTAAGTTTCATTTTATAAATTGTGAGCTAAAAAAGACTAACTTCTGTTTCCAAAGAAAAGACTAATAGAGCTTTTAGCTAGTTTCAGATATAAGTTTTTAGAATATGCTAAAATCCTTTAATTTTGATCACATACAAAAAAATCTTTTCCATTCTACCTATAATCTTTAATTTCAAATATTCTTTTTCCTAATACTTCCTTGGTGGCTATGATGAAATAAGTGACCTTTTCCTTTGTGAGGTTTCTGATTTTTCAGTATTACATTTTTATTTTTATTTAATTTTTAAATTTTGTTTATTTGTGTGAGAGTGAGAGAAAGAGGGGAGAGAGGGAGGGAGAGAAATCAGTATGACAGAGCCTCTTGCCATTGAAAGAATTCTAGATGCCTGTGCCACTTTGTACATCTGGCTTTACATGGGTACTGGAGAATTGAACTTGGGACTGTTAGACTTTGCAAGCAAACACCTTTTACTATTGAACAATCTCTCCAGCCTCCTAGGGAAGAAAAAAAAATATATATATATTTATTTATTTGAGAGAGTGAGCATGGGCATGCCAGAGCCTCTTGTTGCTGCAAATGAACTCCAGAGGCTGTGTTTACGGCTTCACATGGATACTGGGGATTGAACCTGGGCTGTTTAGTTTTCGAAGACAAGCACTTTTAATCACTGAACCATCTCCTCAGGCCCTAGTATGGCATTCTTGGACCATGTGGAAAATGTGGTTACACATTTAGCATAGGAAATTTTCTGACCAGTCAGTAGGTACATTTTTAAATTTTAATTTTTGCTCTATGTGTGTGTGTGTGTTCACGTGGAAGTCAGAACACCTCAAGGTGTTTGAGCTCCATCTTTGGAGACAGAGTTTCTTACTGCCACTGCAAGTGTGAGATCAGGTTCCATCCAGCTTTATGTAGGCGCTGGGAGTTGAATCTAAGCCAGCAGGCTTTGCAAGCAAGCACCTTTAACCTCTGAACCATCTCCCCACCCCAGTGGTACTTTTTTGCTTTAACTTTTTTGTTTATACTCCTTCCCCTCCTCCACCCTCATTTCTGTGTTTGTTCTTGAGGCAGGTTTTCCTATATTTGTGGTGGGGACAGTCTTGAGTTTTTCAGTAACAGTTTATATAGGTAGCATTTGCACAGTATTTCGTTGGTTTGCCTTATCCTTTAATCCTGAATATCTCAGGTATATAAAGTGTAATTAGTCTGGGTTTTTCTTTCCTTTTTGGAGTGTCTCACTCCTTGTATTGAGAGTCTCCTACCCCAGCTTCCCCAGGACTGGGATTACCCGCACGTGCTGCCACACCGTTCTTGAGTAATAACTCTGCCAGATTAGTTGAAGTTGGTGGAGCAGCACATACTCTTCTGTAGCGTTGGAGTGGCATGGGGGCAGTTATGGTCTGTAAGCACAACAATTATAAAGTATGAGGGGGGTTATTTATTACTTGACATTACTAGAAGTGTTTTTCTCTTTCCTTTTTTTTTTTTCTCTAAGGTATCTGAATCCAATGGAGAATTTTTTTTCAAGTCTTCTGAGCTCTTTGAGAGTCCAGTGTATTTGGAGGAAGCTGCAGATGTGCTTTGTATTTTACAAGCAGGTACCATACTGAGTGCTAAGATACATTTCAGATGGAGTTTGTCAAGTGATATGTTTGCCTTAGCCTGGAATGTTGGCATTTAAAAACCCATCCAAGCTGGGTATGGTGGGTCACACCTCTAATTCTAGCATTTGGGAGGCTGAGACAAGAGAATTGTAGCAAATTTGGGGCTATCCTGGACTACAGAGCAAAACACTGTCTCAAATAGACAGAAAAAAATCATCTCATAAAAATGTATCATAAAGTTTAAATTATAAATGACTAGTATTAAGCTGGGTGTGGTGGCATATGTCTTTAATCCCAGCACTCAGGAGGCTGAGGTAGGAGGATTGCTGTGAGTTCGAGACACTCAGAAAACAAAAAAAATTTTTTTCTTTGTACCTTTTTGTATATATGATAGAAATAAAAGCAAGATGATATAAAAATGCAAAGAAGATTTTTGTGGAAGTAACTTTTTAGACCAATATGGTCCAGTCAGACTGTCTGACATGTGCTGTGCTGTGTGTTAGTAGCCATTAGACTCGAGTGGCTTTGGGTTAACTGAAATGTAGCTAATGTGATTGGGAACTGAGCTGTTTTAAGTTTTACTTATCTATTTGTGGGGGCGGGGGGGAGAGGAAAAGGGAGAGGGAGGGGGAGAGAGAGAGGGGGGAGGGAAGGAAGGAGGGAGGTGCATGCCAGAGCCTGTTGCCACTGCCAATGAATTCCAGATGTATGCGTCTCTTTGTACATCTGGCTTTGAGTACTGGTGAATTGAATGTGAGCTGGCAGACTTTGCAAGCAAGCATATCCAACTGCTGAGCCTCTCCCCAGTCCTATTTTAAGTTTTATTTAATTTAAATATCCACATGTGGCTATTGGCTATTCTACTGAACAGTTTAGCTTGACTATGAAAAGAAAGTCATTTCATTGTACTTTGGTGACATGTTTGAAATGTTAGGATGTTTAATATGTAACTTGATGAAATATCACACTCTTTAATAGTGACAGTGACTTTTTTTTCTTATAGAGCTTCCTTCCTTGCTTCCTATAGTTGATGTAGCTGAAGCCTTGCTTCATGTCAGAAATGGTGCCTGGTTCTTGTGTCTCTTGGTAGCCAACGTTCCTGATAGTTTCAATGAAGGTAAACGTAATTTAAAAATGAGATATTAAAGAAATTTGGACTTCCTTTCACTCCTCCTTGTCTCCTCCTCTTTCATCTCCTTTCCTCTCCTCTCTCTACCTTTCCTGTTCCTTCTCATCCTCCCTCTCCTTTTCTTTCCCTCAATCCTTTAATTAGGATTGCTTATACAAACATGAGTGAGGGGTTGTTTACCAGTGGTTCTACTGCTGAAGAAAATGTTTCCCTCTTCTCCAGAAACTTCCTCCTTCTTTCCTCCCCTTCCCCTACCTCTGTCCCTTCTGTGATGGTTAAGTTTTGTTTTCAGCTTGACCTTTTTAGTAATCTTGGGTGGGCCTCTGAGGATGTTCACAAGAAGGCAACCCTCTCAGTAGGAGGCAGGATGTATGGAAGCTCAGGGGAGCTAGACACAAATATTATTTCCTGAGAAGCCCATCCAGGAAGGAAATTCCAAAGACTTAGGAAGCCAACAAGTCTGGGATAGGGTTGCAAGACTCTGCCTTAAGTCTATATTAAGGCAGAGAAAATTTCCCTTTTGTCTTCTGCCTGTTTGTAGTTCTTGTGTGTGGTATTGGTGATGGCTTCTTTCTCTCTCTGTGCTTGGACCTATGAAAGGGGGCCAATCTCTTTCTCCATTATGGACCATCCACTGGATCTGTAGCTTCAATAAATCCTTTCCTTCCATGATCTGTGCCTGGTTTGGAGATTCATCCCAATGGTGTGTGGCTGACTATGTAACGGCACCTTCCCTTCTCTCCCTTCCTTCCTTCCTTCCTTCCTTCCTTCCTTCCTTCCTTCCTTCCTTCCTTCCTTCCTTCCTTCCTTCCTTCCTTCCTTCCTTCCTTCCTTTTCTTTATTTTTTCTGTTTTACCATTTTCCTTCCCTTCCCCTTCCCCTTTCCTGTTTTTTGGAGATTAGGGTCCCATGTAAACCAAGTTGTTCTTGAACTCACCATGTAGCCAAAGAGGACACTGAACTCCTTGAACTCTGGGACAGAGGTGTGTGGTGTGCCACCATGTGAGTTCATGTGGTCTGGGGATTGAACCCAGGGCTTTGTGTTCAAGTTCTTTTTTCAACTGAGCTATATTCATAATTCCCCTCCCTACAGTCCCTTCCCTTCCTGTCATTTCTTTTCCTCCTTCCCTGCCTTTTTTCCCCCTCCTCTCATTTCCCTTCCTGTCCACTCTCCTTTTTCTGTTCATGTGTGTGCATGTGGAGGTCAGAGGACAACCTCAAATGTTGGTGCTTGCCTTCCATCTTGTTTGAGGAAGGCTCTTTTTTTTTTTTTTTAAACTTTTTATTGACAGTTTCCACAATTATAGATAAACATGATAATTCCCTCCCCATCCCCACTTTGCCCCTCTCAAATCCACCCTCCATCATATCTCCTCCCTCTTTACTCTCTTTTAGTCTCTCAATTAGTCTGTCTTTTATTTCAATGTCTTTTCCTCCTATTATGAAGGTCTTGTGTAGGTATTATCAGGCACTGCAAAGTCATGAATATCAAGGCCATTTTGTGTCTGGAAGTTTGCATTGTAAGCAGTCCTCCCCTTCCTTTGGCTCTTACAATCTTTCCACCACCTCTTCCACAATAGACCCTGAGCCTCGGGAAGTGTGATAGAGATGTCCCAGTGCTGAACACTCCACTGTCATTTCTTCTCAGCACTATGGTGTCTTTTGAGTTATCCCAGTGGTCACCACCATCTGAAAAAGAGAAGCTTCTCTAACCAAAAGTGAGAGGAGCATTAATATATGGGTATACCCCTTAAAAAAGTGCTTACAAAGCAGTTTGGTGGGCACAATATATGCATTTAGCCAGACAACAGCAGATGTTACTCCCCAAGACTTATGACCTACCCCTTGAGGCATGGTCTTTTGTTTACCCTGTGTTTGCCAGGGTAGCTGGTGCAAGCTTTGAGATGCTCCTGTCTTTGCCTTTCTTCTTCTTGGAAGTGTTCTGGGATTATAGATTCTTGTGCTTCATGTCCAGCTTTGTGTGTGTTCCAGGTATCTGAAATCTGGTTGTTGTATGTGTGTAGCAAGTGCTTTACCCACTGAGCCATCACCCCAGCCCCAAATTTTTAAATAAAAAAAAAAAGTTTTTGTGGGGATTCTAGAGAGATGGCTAGGTAGTTCAAGTGTTTGCTTTTAAAGCCGGATGATGTTCTGTTTTCAGTGGCAAGAGCATGTGCGCGCGCACACACACACACACACACACACACACAAATAAAAATAAATTTTTAAATTATACCCCCACAGTGGTATTGTATATTTACTCACTGCACTTAAATTTGCAGAGTCAATAAAACTTTGAAATCTCTAAGCATAGTATCTCAACAATGAATACCTACTAATCAGTGAAATCTGTAATAAAATCCCATAATTTGTCTTAGCAAAAAAATATTATTATTTATGGAGCGGTAGGAGAATAGAAACGCCAGGTTCTTTGGGCCCTCCTAAGGAACTCCATACTCATGCACCACTTTGCATCTAGCTTTATGTGTGTACTGGGGGATTGAACCCTGAGCTGTCAGGATTTGCAAGCAAATACTTTTATCTACTGAGCCATCTCTCCAATTCCTTTGTGTGTGTGTGTGATGACAGTACTGGGAATTATATCCAGAGCCTATGCATGCTGGGCAGTGTCTACTGCTGAGCTGTAGTCAAAGTCTTTTTCTTTCCCTTTCCCTTTCCCTTTCCTTTTTTTTTTTTTCTAAGACAAGGCCTCATTATTTAGCCCAAGATGTCTTAGCCCTCAATTTATGTAGCCTGGGCTCTCCTGTCTCCCCATTGCTGGGATTGCAGGCATGCACCACCACGTCCATCTCGTGTGTTGTTCACTGTCACATCTTGGTGTTATCCTTCCTTCCACGTTATTGTTCATCTTAAAGTCTTTCCGTCCTTTTCCTGTCTTGACCTGCTTCTATTCCCTGATGGTTTTCTTCGGTGGTATCTAATCTGAGTATCAATTGATTTTTCAAGGATGAAAACAAATGCCTTATTACACCTCATTTATAACTTAAAGTAATAGAGCTTGTCAAATAGTTTGTAGGGGCCTGATTAAAAATGGAGAACGACAAGATGAAGAAAGTCTTGGAGGAAGGCGCAGGACAGATGCCTTACGCTTCTTATGCAAAATGAATCCTTCTCAGGCCCTCAAAGTCCGAGGCATGGTGGTAAGAGATCCTAGTGGTGTTTTTTTTTGGGGGGGGGGAGGTGGGATTTAAAAAAATCATTTATTTGTGCATGAGAGTGTGAGTGTGCACGAGAGGGTGACAGGGTCTCTTGGCATTGCAAAGAAAATGCTAGATGGCTGTGCCATGTTTTTTGGTTTACACGTGACTGGGAAATTGAACCAGGTCAACAAGCAAGTGAAGCAATGCCTTTAACTTTTAACTGCTGAGCTATCTTCCCAGCCCCTTTCTATTTATTGTTTGTATGTGACAAAACCTTTCTATTCTTAATAGAACAATGTAGTTTCTTCCATCCCTCCCACCCCCCAGGGTCAAGCTCCCTGGAATCTGGAATTCATTGTGTAGTCTCAGGGTGACCTCAAACTCACAGTGATCTACCCCTGTCTCCTGAGTGCTGGGATTAAAGGTGTGCACCACCATACCAGGCTTCTTCTTTGTTTTTGATTCAAAGTCTCAGGGCAGTCCGAGAATAGTGAATTCCAGGTCAGCCTGGAATCAAGACCCTACCTCAAAGCAAAGCAAAACAAAACAAAACAACAAAAAATAAAACACTCTCACTTTAGTCCAGCCTGACCTAGAACTCACTCTGTAGCCCAAACTAGTCTGGCATTCATGGCAATTCTCCTGTTTCAGCCTCCCAAGCATTGAGATGAAAGGCGTGCACTGTGACTGGCAACAATGCGTGACTGGCAACAATGTCCTTTTCTCAAGATGCTTTTGGATTCCTAGCACTTGGGAACTTTAATTATGGAGTGGATGTTACCTTCCCTTGGGGCCTTTATGTGCTTTATGTGCTTATGTCCTTTCAACTTTTATGGGCTTTATGTGCTTATGTCCTTTCAACTTCAGGTCTTTAGGAACATCCTGGTCCTTTTCTATAGCGTATTGGGTTTAATTGGTTTTCCTTGCTGTGTTAGGTGGAAGAATGCCATCTGCCCGGCCTCGGAGTGGCTTTGACACTGGATCATACTAAAACAGAAGCTTGTGAAGATGGTGTGAGCGACTTGGTTTGTTTTGTTAGTGGTTTGCTTCTTGGAACCAATGCCAAAGTCCGGACTTGGTTTGGAACTTTTATACGAAACGGACAGCAGGTGAGAGTTGTGTCTGTGTTGGCTGCAGATCACTACTGAGGGACAGTTACTAAGAGCGCAAAGCACTTAGCTGGACCTGGTGGCTCATATGGTCATCTTCATTCTTGATAGCCTGAGGCAGGAGGATTCCCATGAGTTTGAGATGAGCTTGGGTTATATAGTAGGTTTCAGGCCATCCTATGGCTATAGTGTAAGATCATATGTCACAAAACTAAGATGAGAGAGAGAGAAAGAGGGAGGGAGGTTAAAGAAAAATGAAGGGATGTCTTTAAACCAATATTTGTCTATGACTCAGCTTTACGAGCCACATCAGGCATGGTGTCTCTTGTCTTTAATTCCAGCATTTGGGATTTATCGATATTTGGAAGCAACATAAATATATATTTTGGTTTTTCAAGGTAGAGTCTCTATCCCAGGCTGACCTGGAATTCACTATGTAGTCTCAAACTCACATCAATCTTCCCTCTGCCTCCCTAGTGCTGGGATTCAAGGCGTACCACACCATGCCTGGCTAGAGCATTTAAAAAATTACAGCAAATGGAGGCTTTGAAGCTCATCTCTTAACTTCTCTCTCCTGTCAATCTACTTGTCCTCACTATTCTACTTTCTTTATGAATTCTGCCTACGATTCTAGGTACCTCACATGAGTGGAATCACTGGGTACTTGTCATTTTGTATTTGGCTTATTTCCTTAGCGTGTTTTCGAGGTTCATCCATGTTGCATGTAGCATGTGTCAGAATTTCTTCAGCTGGGGAAGGGGCTGTATTTCTGTAATCCCAGCAGTCAGTAGCTGGAGGCAGGAGGATTTGGGATAGGTATATGTCTAGTTCAAAGCCAGCTGGGATACATGAGGAGACCCTGTTTCTTTCCTCCCCAAAAGGAAATTTCCTTCCCTTCTAATGCTGAATAATATTTCATTGTGTACATGCACCTATATTTTTTCTAATTATCTGTTGATGGATATATAATATAGTTTGTGGTATATATTATTACATTGTGTTATTAATTATATATTATGACATTTTATGGTACTGGGATTAGACTCAGTGCCTTTAGTATGCTAGGAAAGCAAGCACCTTTAACCACTGAGGCATCTCCCCAGTCCTATTTTTTATTTTAAAATACATCCTTGCAGGCTGGAGGTATGGCTCAGTGGCTAAGGCACTTGCCTGCAAAGCCTCAATGACCTGGGTTCGATTCCCTAGTACCCACATAAACCCAGTTGCACAAAGTGGCACATGCATCTGGAGTTCATTTGCAGCTGCTAGGAGCACTGACTGTTGCATCCATTTTCTCTATCTCCTTTCAAGTAAATAAATAAAAATGTTAAAAAAAAAAATTCTTGCTCTGTTGCTCTGGCTGTTCTGGAACTCCTTATGTAGACCAAGCTGGCTTTGAACTTGCAGCAGTCCTGCTTATGCCTTCCAGCTGCTGAGATTACAGGTATGCACCATCATGCCAGGCTGAAATCATTTAAGTAATATCCTGTAATTCAAATCTTCATTCATTTAGTGTTTTCTCTGCAAGCCATCCAAATCCAAGTGAGTAGATCAGTGGATTTTCAGTTTCTTGTGTGTCAAGTGCAGTTATGCCAACTTCTCAGATGGGTCAGTTTCAAGTGTTTTGGGGGAAGATTTTTGGGCTCCCTTTTAAAACTTTAAAAAAAAATTATTAGCATAAAATGAATTGGGTTTTACAATGGTGTTTTCAAACTTTTTTTCTTTTTTTGGTTTTTCTAGGTAGGGTCTCGCTCTAGCTCAGGCTGACCTGGAATTCACTATGTAGTCTCAGGCTGGCCTTGAACTCACGGCAATCCTTTTACCTCTGCCTCCCAAGTGCTGGAATTAAAGGCGTGCACCACCATGCCCGGCTCAAAGGGCACACTAAGACCTTTCATCACTACAGCTGAACTCCAGATGCATTCGCCACTCTGTGCATCTGGCTTTTACATGGGTACTGGGGAATCAAACCCAGGCCATCAGGCCTTGCAAGCAAGTGCCCTTAACTATTGAGCCATCTCTCCAGCCCTTCAAACTTTTAAAAAAAAATTATTTATTTATTTATTTGTAAGCAGAGAGAAATAGATAGAATGGGCACTCTAGGGCCTCCAGCCTCTGCAAACAAACTCCAGATGCATGTGCCACCTAGTGCATCTGATTTTATATTGGAACTGAGGAATCAAACCCAGGTGGTTAGGCTTTGCAGTCAAACACCTTAACTGCTGAGCCACTCCAACCCTTCAAACTATTTTTATTGTTTTCTTTCCCCCTTTTTCTCCCTTCCCCTTCGTACTGTACCCACCCCCAACTCACCCTCTGTGTTTTCACACTGCATGTTTCCTTTGTCCTTTTCCCCTAGTCATCACCTCTTGTTCCCCTCTCACGCTCTTGTTTCTAGAATCATAGACCATACTCAATCTCCAGCCCATTATTTATACATATACAAACATTAAAGTTAGGATCCACACAGGAGTTTCCTCTTCTGGGCTAGGGTGACCTCACAGTCCAATTCTTTTCAGCTTCTTTTAGTTTAGTGAGTTCTAATGATCTCTGTTCTTTCTGTTGGTGTTTTGTCCAGAGAAAAAGAGAGACCAGCAGTTCTGTGCTTTGGCAGATGAGGAGGCAGCTTCTTCTGGAGCTGATGGGCATTCTTCCCACAGTAAGAAGTACTCGCATCGTGGAAGAAGCTGATGTGGAAATGGAGCCCACTGTGTCCGTGTATTCGGGTCTGAAAGAAGAGCATGTCGTGAAAGCCAGCGCACTCTTACGCCTGTACTGTGCTTTGATGGGGATCGCTGGGCTCAAGTATTCAATTTGATATTTTACCTTTTTTGTTTTGTTTTGTTTCTCGAGGTAGGGTCTCACTTTAGTCCAGGCTGATCTGGAATTCACTATGTAGTCCTAGGTTGGCCTTAAACTCAAGGCAATCCTCCTTCCTCTGCCTCCCCAGTTCTGGGATTAATGGCGTGTACATCACACCTGGCAATTTAATTTTTTTTTTTGTCATTTTACTTTCCTGTTTCTAATGTCAAGGAAGTGAGGCAAAGACATTTAGTTAAGAAGTCCCAGGGATTTTTGGTGGCTGCCTTATGTCAAGATAGAAAGTACTAAGGCGCCAGGCGTTTCTAGCAGGATCTATTCATCTATTTTGATCTGCTTGTAAATAGATTTACGTTAGTATAGGTGAGGTCAGAGAAGGTTATCAGTTTCTTTTTATTCTGTTTTTAAGGATTTAATTAGTTTTTTGTGTATGTATGTGTGTGGGGTGTTGGTGGGTATGTACAGGGGTATTCATGTGTTGGGCTTTTGTGTGTGGGTATGTGTGCACATATGTGTGCACGTGGAGGCAAGAGGTTGATAGATATCAAGTGGCTTCCTTTTATTTACTGAGGCAAGGTCTCAATTGAATCCAAGGCACACTGATACAGCTAGTTTAGCTAGCTATCATGTCCCCCAGGTCCCCTGTGTGGGGACCACAGTCAGTTGCCATGCCCACCTGGCATTTGCATGGGTGCTAGAGATCTGAAGTCCAGTCCTTCTAATTGTGCATCAAGTACTTTATCCCCTCAGCCATCTCTGCAGCCCTTATTTTATCAATTTTTTTTTTCTGTTCTTAAAAAATATTTATTTGAGAGAGAGGGAAAGGGGGGGGGGGAGAAGAGAATCGGTGTGCCAGGATTCTTTTGCTGTTGCAAATGAACTCTATATGCATGCTTCACTTTGTGCACCTGGCTTTACATAGGTCCTGGGGAATTGAACCTGGGCCAGTAGGCTTTGCAAGTAAGTGCCTCTGACCACTGAGCCATCTTCCCAGCCCTGGTTTATCCATTTCTACTCACAGTGTAGAGAAACCTACTATTTTACATAGTTTGATCTGTTATCCAGCCTCTGCTTTAGGGGAAGTAAAACTCTTCTTTGTTTCCTTTTGCAACTGAGATCAAAGATTGTTTCAAATTTATTTATTTATTTTTATTTTTATTTTTTTTTGGTTTTTCGAGGTAGGGTCTCGCTCTAGTCCAGGCTGACCTGGAATTCACTCTGTAGTCTCAGGTTGGCCTTGAACTCAGGGCGATCCTCCTACCTCTGCCTCCCGAGTGCTGGGATTAAAGGCGTGCGCCACCACGCCCGGCCTTGTTTCAAATTTATTGATTGTCGTTATTTAACACAGATTTCTTAGTTACTGGGGCATGCCTTTACCTTTTGAATAATGTTCTGATCTGTTATATGAACATTTCTCTCTCTCACACACACACACTCACACTCTTTCTTTCTTTCTTTTTCTTTTTCTTTTTTTTTTTTTTAGCCTTTTGAGGTAGGGTCTTGCTCTAGCCCAGGCTGACCTGGAAGTCACTTTGTAGTTCCAGGCTGGCCTCGAACTCATAGCAATCCTCCTATCTCTGCCTCCCTCCTTTGTGCTCGGATTAAAGGAGATTAAAGGTCTGTGCCACCATGCCTGACCTACTATTTCTTTTAAAGTCTGTTGGTAACTGAGCCCTGTGTGTTTTTATTTGGTTCTTATACAGACAACAAAATAGTTGTATTGCCCCTTTCTTGGTCATAAATCCATGTGCCATTTTACAAAAGTGGATAATTGAAAGATGGAAATGAATAAAGATGAAAGTGAGGTAAAGAGATAAAAAGTGATTTCAAATGACATTTGAACCAAACATCAATTGAAATTGACCTGACACCTTCTGAAAGACCCTAGATATGTAGCCAGGGGGACTTCCTGAAGGTACACTTGTTCACGTACTTAGGACAGTGGTTGTAAGCAAAGGGTGATGATGTCTCAGGTTGTGACAGAAGTCTTCACATTAAAGAAACTCTCAGGTATTTCTAAACTGAAAATGTGAAGGACAAAATGTTAGGAGCTGAATCAAAGTGATTGTGGTGGTTCACCAAGGCATGGAAACGACCCTCAGTCAATTCTCAAAGTTACAAGATGAGAAGAGAAACCAAGGCCCTTCCAACATCAGGAAGGTTCCATTTCCATATGCATTATCACTGAGTTTTTAAATGTTTTAACAAAAACAATTGAAAGGTCACAGTACAATAGTACTTCCCATTGCATGGTTTCTGTGCCTGGGTTCATTTTCATGATCCCAAGCTACTGGGTAAAGTGAAGACTGTGTGTCAGGAAGAAACACAATAGTTCTAAGTTATTGAAAGTTTCTATTTGGATTACTTAAGATATTAAAGATTTTTAATATAGTTTATTTATAAGCAGAGAGAGAGAGAGACAGAGAATGAACTTGGGTGTGCCAGGGCCCTTTGCCATTGCAAATGAACCCCAGATACTTGTGCTACTTTGTGCATCTGGCTTTATGTGGGTACTGGGGAATTGAACCCGGGTGGTTCGGCTTTTCAAACAAATGCCTTAACTTCTGAGCCATCTCTCCAGCCCAGATAGTAAAGATTTTATAGTGATGTGCCATCATAAAGTTAAAAAGTTGGTTATCTGAAAAGTTAAAATGTTAGAAGCAATGTTTGACTCTGTGTCCCTAACTTCCAGACCCACTGAGGAGGAAGCAGAGCAGCTGCTGCAGCTCATGACCAGCCGCCCTCCCGCCACCCCAGCTGGGGTCCGCTTCGTCTCCCTATCCTTCTGCATGCTGCTGGCCTTTTCCTCACTTGTCAGGTACCTTTCTCAAAGTGCTCTTCTGTACTTCTCCAGTGCATGTTAGGGACTAGGAGTGCAGCATAGTGTAGCAGGTTTGCCTAGCATGTGCTAGGCCCTGGGTTTGATTCTGAGCATCACCACAAAAAAAGAAAGAAAAGAAACAAGAAGTGTGTGTAGCATTATAGTAAGAGCTTACTATATAGGAAACCTACGTGTGAATAGTATCTTTTTAAAAACAATTATTTTTAAAAATTGTGTGTGTGTGTGTGTGTGTGTGTGCGCGCACGCGCGTGCGTGAGCACGAGCCCCAGGGTCACTTTCCACTGAAAATGAATACATGTTTGGGTTTCTGTGGGTCGCTGGGGAATTGAACCTAGGTTATCAGGCTCTAACCCTAACCTTAACCACTACTCCAGTCCCTTGTTCTGATTTTTTTTTTTTTTTTGAGGTAGGGTATCACTGTAGTCTAGGCTGACCTGGAATTCACTAAGAGTAGTCTCACAGTGGCCTCAAACTCATGAGTGATCCTCTTACCTCTGCCTCCCGAGTGCAGAGGTTTAAAGGGATTAAAGGTGTGAGCCACTGTGCCTGGGCCTGATTTTTTGATGCTTAAAGTTTTAAGACCAGAATTTTTTCTTACATGAAATAAGTTAATACAGTTGTTCATATAGTTCTTTTAGCATTTTAACCACCAAATGGGCTTGCTTTTCCACAGAATACAAGGAAATTCCGTCTCTCCAATTTACAAACACAATGACTCAGACATTAAACTAGTTTGATAGTTCAGATTTAAAATTTCAAAGTCCTTATCTTGGAGTTCCAGACCCTTTTCATGTCTCAGTTGTAATTAGTGGTGCACACGTTACTATCTGCATTGGTATTTCAAAATAGGATGGAAAAAACACCCCTCTACCAAAACTAGCTGCAGAGCATATTGTTATGGGTAAGCTAGTTGATTGGTCACTGTGGCCTTCTGGTATGTGTCTATAGCACAGCAGAGCAGGAGCAGCTCATGGTGGTGTGGCTCAGCTGGATGATAAAAGAAGAAGCCTACTTTGAAAGGTAAGGTGCTTCCTTTGCCTTATGCAGCTGAGAAAGAAAGCCTTTCTTAGTTACTCCTTTTGGAAACTGATGTTTTTCTTTGTCACCAGTACTTCAGGTGTCTCTGCTTCTTTCGGGGAGATGCTATTGTTGGTGGCCATGTACTTTCACAGCAACCAGCTCAGTGCTATTATTGACTTAGTCTGTTCCACCCTGGGGATGAAGGTAATGTCCTTTATCTTCTTCCTACAAGAATGTGTTTCTGATCTGGACATGGTATCACAGTGTAAAAGAAAGCCATTGTTTTCATTCAGGTATGTTTAAGTTGTTTACTAGTTTGAAATTTTATTAGAAGATTCTTGGAAAAATGAATTTTTAGAACATTTATTTATAGATGTTCAATGTAAAAAGTTTGGAAAACCTTGTTCAGGGATTGCTCCCCAGCTTCTGTGGGCTTGGACCCTCTCAGGCTGCCCTGCAGATCTTTTCCCCTGGATGGCTCTCTGAGCTGATCTTCTGATAGAGAAGTAGTAAAGCCTGGTGGGTGGTGGGTCCTACTTGTGTGTCAGTGGCTCTCTGCTTTGGTGGAGGACTCGAGCACCACCTTTCTCTTTGGACAGTCAGTGCCACACACTACTGGGTTGAATCTTCAAACCAGGCACAGTTATGGGAGGAAAGGATTTATTGAAGCTACAGATCCAGGGGAAGGTCTATAATGGCGAAAGAGGCTGCCCCACCTTTTCACAGTCCAAGCAGAGAGAAACCCATCAACAGTACCACACACACCAGCAAGCAGATAGGGGAAGAGAAAGGTTTCTTGCCCCTTTATATCGCCTTAGGGTGGGGCCTTTTTAAAAAATACTTTATTCATTTTCAAGCAGAGATACAGAGAGAGAGAGAGAGAGAGAGAGAGAGAGAGAGAGAGAGAGAGAGCACGAGTGCACCAGGGCCACCACCTGTGGGTCTGGCTTATGTGGGTACTGGGGAATTGAACCTGGGGCCTTAGCACTTAACCTTAACCGCTGAGCCATCTCCCCAGTCCCTAGGGTGGGGGGGTCTTGAAACCCTATCCCAGACTTGTTGGCTTCCACAGTCTCTGGAATTTCCTTCTTGCACTGCCCTTCCAGGAAGGGATATTAATTTCTAGCTTCTCTTAACTTCCTTACATCTGCCCCCCTACTGAGAGGTTGCCTTCCTGTGAACATCCTCAGAGACCCACCCAAGATAATTAAAAAGGTCAAGTTGACAACAAAATTTAACCATCATACCTCTTCTACCTACTAACTTAAAATGCCATTATTAGTACCACTTAGTGATTTCAAAAACACATTTTATTTTTGTTTGTTTTGAAGAAGAGGTCTCACTGTGTTGCCAGGTTGACCCTGATCTCCTGGGCTCAAGTGATTCATCTATTTTAGCCACCCAGGTATCTGGTATTATCATTGCTCATCATTGCATTATTTTATTTTTTTTTTGTTTTTTCAAGGTATGGTCTTACTCTAGTTCAGGCTGACCTGGAGTTCACTATTTATTCTCAGGCTGGCCTTGAACTCAGAGCGATCCTCCTACCTCTGCCTCCAGAATGGTGGGATTAAAGGTTTATGCTATCATGCCTGGTTTGTAGATTTCTTTTGTTAAGTACATTTTATATTGGTTCTATTTCTGAACCCTTTAATGGTATTGAGTTTGAAGTTTGACATTTGAACATTAATATTGTTTGTATATCATATCCATTTTAGATAAAAAATTTATGAAGTTTTGCATGGTGGGTCATACCTTTAATCCCAGCATTTGGGAGGCTGAGCTAGGATTGCTGTGAGTTCCAGGTCAGCCCGTGCTAGAGTGAGACCCTATGTAGAAAAACCAAAAATAAATAAATAAATTTAATGAGAGAAAATTGTGCTTCGTATATTTTTACATGCTATTGGAATTCTTTTGATTATTTTAGATTGTAATTAAGCCGAATTCCTTGAGCAGGATGAAGACTATCTTCACACAGGAAATTTTTACTGAGCAGGTATGTCTTTTTATGCTTAGATACTTATGTCTTCTTCCTTTTTAGTTTGTAATGATAATTTATTTTGTAATCGAAATATCTATGATGAATAATCCACTTAAAATATACTTATCAAAGGGCCAGGGAAATGGCTTGGCAGTAAAAATACTTGCTGTACATGCATGATCCTTTATTCCATCCCCAGGACCCATGGGGAAAGATGGGTGTGGCCATGCACACCTATAACCCATGCCCTGTGGGGAGTGGAGGCAGGAGGCTGGAGCTTAGTGGTCAGCCAGCCTGTCCAAAAACAGCAGCTCCAGATTCAGAGAGACACTGTCGTAAGGAAACAACACGGAAGAGCAACAGATGTTCTCTTCTGGCCACTGCACACATGCACACAACTGCTCATATGTGTGTATACACACACACCAAAAATAATAATCAAAAGAACCCATTACATAAAAAGGTATATGGTTTGGAAAACTTGTATATGTGAATGTAGTTATAGATATGATAATGTGCTCATGTGGGTTAGTCATTTGGATTCTATATTTTGGGACAGCCTTTAGCCTGGGCTGTTTGGAATTTGTTGTGTAGCTGAGGATGATCTTCAGCTTTTTAAAAATAAAAAAAATTTTTTTTTGATTTTTCGAGGTAGGGTCTCACTCTATAGCCCAGGTTACCTGGAACTCTGTGGTCCTAGGTTGGCCTCAAACTCACAGCAATCTTCCTACCTCTGCCTCCCAAGTGCTGGGATTAAAGGTGTGCACCACCACGTCTGGCTATTTTTATTTCTGAAACAGTCTTATTCAGTTGCCCAGCCTGGCTTTCTTTGTACTATGTAACCCATGTAGGCCTTGAACTTGTGATCCTCCTCTTAGCCTCCCTAGTAGCTGGGAATTTAGGCCTGCAACACTAGGTCTGGTTTTAAATGTATACTTATTTGGCCAGCAGGCTTCCTTCCTTCCTTCTTTCCTTCTTTCCTTCTTTCCTTCCTTCCTTCCTTCCTTCCTTCCTTCCTTCCTTCCTTCCTTCCTTCCTTCCTTCCTTCCTTCCTTCCTTTCCTTCTTATTTTCTAGTATTTATCATTATTATTTATTGCAAGTAGAAAAAGGTAAACTGAGAGAGAGAGAGAGAGAGAGAGAGAGAGAGAGAATGAATAGGCACACTAGGACCTCTAGCTACTGCAAACTCCAGATGCATGTGCCACTTTATGCACTTGGCTTTACGAGGGTACTGGGGAATTGAAAATAGGTTGTTAGGCTTTTCAGGCAAATGCCTTAAAACACTGAGACATCTCTCTAGCCCTCCTTTTTTTAAAATTTTTTTAAAAGACAGTCTTAGTAGCCCAAGCTGGCCTTGCTATACAGCCAGAGTTGACCTTGAACTTTAGATCCTCCTGCCTCTACCTCTCCCACATGTTGTGATTTCAGGGAAGAGCTACTATGTCTGGCTTACTTGTCATTTAAAAATAATTAAAACATGGACCAATTAATTTATTTAAAAATAATTTTATTTATTTATTTGCAAGCAGAGAGAGATAGAAGGGAGACAGAGAGAATGGTGTGCCGTGGACTCCAGCTGCTGTAAATGAACTCCAGATGCATGTGCCACCCTGTGCATCTGGTTATATGGTTACTGGGGAATTGAACTCAGGTCCTTAGGCTTTACAGGCAAGTGCCTTAACCGTGGAGCCATCTCTCCAGCCCAGACCAACTTATTTTTATTTTTCATTCCTATGACCACACTTAATATTTTACTTTTATTGATAATTACTTATTAGCACCTTCTTTCAAAATTCTTTTGTCTTTGGTATCATATGTATTAATACTATTTTCCCCTTCAGGTTGTCACAGCTCATGCAGTACGAGTCCCTGTCACCAGCAACCTGAGTGCCAACATCACTGGATTTTTGCCTATTCATTGTATTTACCAGCTTCTCAGGAGCCGTTCCTTTACCAAGCACAAAGTGTCAATAAAAGTATGGCCTTACATTAAAAAAAAATTTTTTTTTGAGGTAGGGTCTCATTCTAGCCCAGGATGACCTGGAACTCACTCTATTCCCAGGTTGGCCTCTAACTCACAGTGATCCTCCTACCTCTGCCTTTAGTACTGGGACTAAAGGCATGACCACCATGCCTGTCAACATTTAATTTTAAACTACAACTTAATTCTTTCTCCCTAGAAAGTTCTGTGTTGTTTGTAGTCATTTACTATGGATTTTGTGTGTGTAATGTTTTGTATTAAGCTGCCTTACTAGTTATTATATAGTTATAGTTATTGGTAACCCAATTTCAGATTTTTAAAAAATGATACATTTACAAAATGTACAATATTACTGATCCATTTAAAGTATTTTTATTTATTTAACATATTTTTATTTATTTGAGAGAAAGAGAAAATGGGTATTCCAAGGCTTCTTGCTGCTATAAACAAACTCCAAATGCATGTGTCACTTTATACATTTGGCTTTTACATAGGTACTGGGGAATTCACCAGGTTGGCAGGCTTTGCAAGCAAGCACCTTTAGCCTCTCAGTCATCTCCCTGACTCCATTTATTTATTTATTTATTTAAAAAAATTTTTAAATTCATTTTCAAGCAGAGAGATAGTGAGAGAGAGAGAGAGAGAGAGAGAGAGAGAGAGAGAGCGCACCAGGGCCACCACCTTGTGGGTCTGGCTTATGTGGGTCCTGGGGAATTGAACCCGGGGCCTTAGGCACTGGAGGCAAGTGCCTTAACCACGGAGCCATTTCTCCAGCCCTCCATTTATTTTTTATTTGTTTTTTTCCCATTTATTTAAATTATTTTTGTTTGTTTGTTTGTTTTTTGTTTTTTCGAGGTAGGGTCTCGCTCTAGTCCCTAGTCCAGGCTGACCTGGAATTCACTATGTAATCTCAGGGTGGCCTTGAACTCATGGTGATCCTCCTACCTCTGCCTCCTGAGCCCTGGGATTAAAGGCGTGCGCCACTACACCCGGCTTATTTAAATTCTTAATACTAGCACCTGGCTGTTTTATTAATGGAAAGAAATTACCATTTTCTAAATTGTTTTCTTCTGTTTTTTTGAGAGATTCTCATATAGCGCAGGCTGTCCTTGACCTCGATATGTAGCTGAAGCTGATCTCTACCTCCCAAATACTGGGATTATGGGCTGGAGAGTTGGCTCGGCGGTTAAGGCACTTGCCTCCAGTGCCTAAGGCCCGGGGTTCAGTTCCCCAGGACCCACATGGGCCAGACCCACAAGGTGGTGGCCCTGGTGTGCTCTCTCTCTTATCTCTCTGCTTGAAAATGAATAAATAAAATATAAAAAACAAACAAAAACCCCACAAATACTGGGATTATAGGTGTGCACCACCATATCTGGTCAGTTTTTGAATTGTACTTTTGTTTACCAAATTTGGAAAGTGGCTGGCCAGCCATGGTCATTATGTGCAAATTTGTCACAAGCATACTCATTTCATTTGTTTTCTTTGAGTATGTAAACAGAAGGTCTCCCAAAGAAAAACCTGAAGCCAGGAGATAAATAAACATTTTTGAACTGTTTAAAGAGGCTTCCTCATTTAAAGCAAAGCAAGGAGCAATATGTGAATGACATCACTTTAATTGTCCTTATTGTGATGATGTAATGAAGTTGTGTTCCTGCAAGGTTGCTTTGGCACCTTAGCACTTCATCATTAAAATAGCTAAGAATTATGAGTCCAAGGACACACCCAAAGTGCCACATGTCTTCTGCTTGGCGATTGTTACGTGGGAGTCTTCTTTTAGCACCCAGCACAGCTGCTGTCTTTATCAGAGTTGTCTCTCTGAAGAAATGCCCCTCTCCTGAATTCCCTCCTGTGGGAAGTCTTCCATGACAACACACATGGTGCTCTCAAGGGTTTCAGATGGTTTCCTCAGCCAGGTGTGGTGGTGCACGGCTTTAATCCCAGCACTCGGGAGAGAGGCAGAGGTAGGAGGATTACTGTGGGTGTGAGGCCAGCCTGGAACTACATAGTGAATTCCAGGTCAGCCTGGGCTAGAGTAAGACCTTAACTCGAAAAACCAAAAACCAAAACAAACAAACAAAAAAATGCCTTCCTCACTATTTAAAACATCAACTGAAACCCAGGCTTCTCATCATCTTCAGTTCTTTCCCTGGACAAGCTTCTTGATTAGACATATTTTTAAATCAAAGGCAATTATAAGGATAGATAATATATTTGGAGCTCCTAAGAGCTAAAAGTAAGCTTCACTCATTGGTAACTCTATGTGCTTCTGAAATTTTGCCCATTTTTTTTCTTACTGTCTTTGATTTTTCTTTTAGGACTGGATTTATCGGCAGTTGTGTGAAACCTCCACTCCACTGCATCCTCAGTTGCTTCCTCTGATTGATGTGTACATAAATTCCATTCTTACTCCTGCCTCCAAATCAAACCCAGAAGCCACTAATCAGCCAGTCACAGAACAAGAGATTCTCAATATCTTCCAAGAAGTCATTGGGGTAAAATCATGGTTCTTTGACATGTATTAAGTAATTTTTCTTTAGTTTGTTCTAGCTTATTCCATATTATTTCTCCTTGGAGGACTTACAGGTAATTCTGATTTTAAGTTAGATTAAATTGCATTAGATCATCTGTAAAAGTCAAATAGCACTATTCCATGTAATTTTTCAAACACTTGAAAAAATATCTTGCTGCTACAAATGAATGCCAGATGCTTGTGCCACCTTTTGGGTCTGGTTTTACATGGATGCTGGGGAATTAAACCTGGGCTGGCAGGCTTTGCAAGCAAGTGCCTTTAACTGCTGAGCCATCTTCCCCGCCCCCAAACAGGCAGTTTTTTAAAGGAGTTTTTTGTATATATACTTTATTTTTATTTTTAATTTTCTTGAGGTGTAGAGTCTCACTGTAGCCTAGGCTGACCTGGTATTCACTTTGTAGTCTCAGGGTGACCTTGAACTCATGGTGATCCTCCCATGTGCTGGGATTAAAGGCATGCACCACCACACCTGGTTTATGTATTATTTTTGTTTTGTAATTTCACATGATACTTAGATTAATGGAAGTTTTTCAGAAACAGCTGGATGGGAATGCTTTTGGGAAGTAGTAGCTGAAGTCTCTTACTTTTTTATTTAAAGCCTTAATGGCTAGGTAAAGATGTTGCCATTTGTTTCTCGGCCATATATGTGAAGTTTTCTCTGAGTTTAATGAAAACACATCATTATTCTTCCTTCCCGCTTTTCTGAGCTGGGAGCAGCATTCTTGAATAATCTTTATTGATGCTTATTTTTGCTGTTGAAAAGAGAGAGTGACTCCTGCAATTTAGTAGTATTGTCCAAGTCTGTGTTAATCCTTCCAGGGTGACAGCGTTCGCCTGAATCAGCGTTTCAGTATCACAGCGCAGCTTCTGGTGCTTTACTACATCTTGTCTTACGAGGAAGCACTCCTAGCAAACACAAAGACTTTAGGTAAGCTGAGCAGAGGGAGTGTTTCTGGAAGCACTGTTAACACTTTTTAAAATAAGTTACATTTGAATCTTTAAGCTCTAAGTTTGTGTTCATGGCTGCATTTGACCCTGTTAAGTAGGCTTGGGAAAAACCTCAACTCTCAGTTCTGTTGCAATGCATGTCTACACTAAAATCTGTAAATTTTTTCTCCGCTGGTTTCAATTTCAGGGTGTTTTTCAGATCTTGCCTTTACATATGTTCTTGCTTTTCCTGAGTAGTTACTTTTGGTAGTGATTTTCATGTTTTATGCATTATACCTAATATTGAGCAAGTTGAAAGTAATTTCATATTGTGTTTGTTCTCATTTGGGTTAAAAGTAAGGTTTGTTTCTGGCACTCATTTATTTTACACTTTTTGATTTTGACTTTGACAGCTGCCATGCAAAGGAAACCCAAGTCATACTCTTCTTCTTTAATGGATCAGATTCCTATCAAATTCCTGATTCGACAGGCTCAAGGGTTACAGCAGGAGTTGGGAGGTATTTTTTTTTTACTTGTTTTCTGTGCTAAAGCTTATTGTTAAGAAATACCTTATTGCTTATGCTATAAGAGGTGTTCAGTGTTATAAATTAAAAAAACAATTCAAGAATGAAATTTCTCTTTGATTTTCTTACTAAATCCAATATTTCACTCCCTATAAGCCACCTATCCTCCCTGAAAACCCCAGATGTTTTCAGTTTGGTGCTACTAATGTCTTTTCTCATGTAGAAGTATCAGTTTTATGCAGCTTCTATGAAAAGTTATGATGGCAAATGTTTGTAATCTTAATACTCTGAAGGCTGAGACAGAAGGATTGTAGCAACTTTTCAAGGTGAGCCAAGTGAGTTCTAAGCCAGGCTGGGCTGCAGTGTGAGAATCTGTCTTGAAACCACACACACACACACACACACACACACACACACACACACACACACAGATTCTAAGAAGAAACAGATTTTATCCCCACTGGGATTAAGCGGGGCTGTGATTTGGTTTAGGATGATTAGATGACCTTTTCTGTTCCTTCTACGTTCTTGCAACTGTGACAATGCAGCAACATCAGTGCCTGCTGGCTGCTTATGGACCAGGCAGTTAGCTTGTGGTTTTTTTCCTCTCACTGGATAAGCAGCATTTTATCATTTCTTTTTCTTTTTCTTTTTTTTAAATATTTTATTTATTCATTTCAAGCAGAGAGATACAGATAGAGAGAGATATAGATAGATAGATAGATAGATAGATAGATAGATAGATAGATAGAAACCAGGGCTACCACCTCGTGGGTCTGGCTTATGTGGGTCCTGGGGAATTGAACTGGGGGCCTTAGGCACTAGAGCCAAGTGCCTTAACCGCTGAGCCATCTCTCCAGCCCTTATCATTTCTTTTTCTAAAGATAGTTTTATTTATTTATTTGTAAGCAGAGAGAGATAGAAGAGAGACAGACAGGGACAATGGGTGCTTTAGGGCCTCTAGCAGCTGCAAACAAACTCCAGATGCATGTGCCACCTTGTGCATCTTTATTGGGGATACTAGGGATGTCAACTCTGGTCATTAGGCTTTGCAAACAAGCATCTTAACTGCTAAGCCATTTCTCCCACCCTCATTTGATCATTTCTTATTGTTATTACACAACAGTGGACATATATAGTCACACTGTGCTACAGACAGTGTTAGGAACAAGGATTTGATTAGGTATGAGGAAGGTTTTACTTAAAGGTGCCCCTTTTAGAAACAAAGTGGGCAAGTTAATTTTACCTATTTGCAGTAATGATCCTCAGTGGGGTTGGAGGAAAGGAAAGCATGTTCTTTCTAGGGGCCTGCTGCATTCTGAGCGGGCCTTTTTCAAACCATGCATGATCACCTTTGAATCCCTTTAACCTTTTTTCTTTCGTCTCCCCTGACTGGAGATTTATATTGGGATGTGCTTGACAAGTTTTGATATAAAGGACTCATTTCCAATTTAGCGTATGACAGATTTCTTAGGAATTAAAAGAAAATTGTTTATTTACAAGCAGAGAGAGGAGAGAAAGAGTGCTAGAGTGAACGCGGAGAGAATGGGCACATCAGGGCCTCCTGCCACTGCAAAAAACTCCAGATGCACTTGCCACTTTGTGCATCTGGCTTTACGTGGGGACTAGGAAATTGAGCCAGGGCCTTCAGGCTTTGCAAGTCAGTATCTTTAATAGCTGAGCCATCTCCAGCCCCTTAGGGATTTTTTTTTTTTTTATTATTTAGGGTCTCACTCTAACCCAGGTTGACCTAGAACTCACTCTGTAGTCTAAGGCTAGCCTCAAACTCACAGTGATCTTCCTACCTTTGCCTCCCAAGTACTGGGATTAAAGGTGTGGGCCACCATGCACACTTAGGGATTTTTATTTAAGTAGATTCTCTGGCTCAAACTTCTATACAGAAGTTCTTTTAAAAAGAAAATTAAAAAAATTTGAATTGAATTTGGGGATTCAACCTGAGACCGCAAACATGCTTAGGCAAGTGCTCTACCACTGAGTTATATCTCTAGCCTACTACCTCCTGAGTAGCTAGGATTACAGGCCTGTGCCGAAAGGCCTGGCTAGTCATTCTTTATGGCATGCATGTGCAGAAGAGCAAACTCTTGGGTTCCACTCTAGAGGTTATGCTGTCGTCACACAGTATAGCATCTCTTATGCATGTGAGACATGCTTCTTTGGTAGCTGCTGATACTGGAGGTGTTCTGTCATACTCTGAAAAGCACCCCATCTTAGCAGGTTTTCTTTCCTTGTGCCTGTTAGCTTCCTGCCAATAAGTAAATGGGGAAGATTCCTGTTTTTGAGAATTGAGAGTCCATTTGACTTGCTGTTGATTTTTAAGGCTTGCATTCAGCTTTGCTACGTCTCCTTGCAACTAACTACCCACATTTATGCATTGTGGATGACTGGATCTGTGAAGAAGAAATCACAGGAACTGATGTCCTTTTAAGACGAATGCTGCTGACTAGTAATGCCAAAAACCACTCTCCTAAGCAACTCCAAGAAGGTAAAGTATATCAGTGTTTCTTTCAACTCTTCTAGTGCAAGAAGGTGTAGAGATCAGTGCTCCTCTCACCCCGTCTTCTAGTGCAAGAAGGTGTAGAGATCAGTGCTCCTTTCACCCCATCTACTAGTGCAAGAAGGTGTAAGCTAATAGTAATTTACAGTCATGCAGAATTTTCCTTGGCCTATAAGAATGCTTATTGAATATATTTGAAGTCTTTGGGTTTAAGGATTTTTAACCATTTGCTTCTTACATGCAATAGAATAAGGCATTATCCTTTCTGTTAATGAGTAATGTTCTAGTGCAACACCCATAAATATAAATAATGTGAGCCACACATAAACTTCATAGTAGCACTACTCAAAAGTTGCAGTTTATGAACCTTGTGAAAATGTACACAATCACTACAAATAGTTCCTGTGGAATCTTAACTCCTTTTTAAAAATATTTTATTTATTCATTTTCAAGCAGAGAGATAGAGAGAGAGAGAGAGAGAGATAGAGAGAGAGAGAGAGAGAGAGAGAGCGCACCAGGGCCACCACCTTGTGGGTCTGGTTTATGTGGGTCCTGGGGAATTGAACCTGGGGCCTTAGGCACTGGAGGCAAGTGCCTTAACCGCTGAGCCATCTCTCCAGCCCACTTAACTCCTTTTTGCAGCTCCAACATTGGCCTTTTCACTTGATGTTTTTGAGTTCCTTTTACTGTTCTTCTAAAATCTGTTTATCTTTCCTCTCTGGTCCTGGGTCTTCAGTGCATGCCACACCCCTAGCCATGATTCTTTGTCTTCTCATACAGGCCATGTTTTACCAGACTGTTAATTTTTCTTTGCATAATCCAAGGAATTGTAGATCATCCAAAGACAGGTTTCCTTGCCACGTGGGTTTTGAATCCAAATACAAAGATGGCATCTGTGTATTCTTGTAGTTCCCCAAGTTTCTCTTCTCTCTCTATTACCACTTGTGTACTCTCAAGCAGTCAGTTGGTCATAGACTTCCAGGCCTCTATAGTTATTTTTATTTAACCAAGTATTCCAAATATGTTATTGTATCATGTAGTCAAGATAAGAAAATATTAATAAGATATATTAGTTTTCACCTACATTATTTTTTCATCTACTATTTATTTTACATTTACACCTTGTAGCAGCTACCTTCTCATTGCTGGCAAAAAACAAGCAGACCAGAAACATCTCATGGGAGTAGGGGTTTATTTCCATTTGTAGTTTCAAGGGCCAATTTTGTCATGGTGGGGAGAGTATGGCACCATCAGGGAGCTGGCCCCATCGTTACATGTCAGCAGCAGGGAGGGAGCAGAAAGAGTGAACTCTGCTAGTGTACACTCAGAAGGACTGAGTAGTAACCTTCAAGTTCCGCCTCCAGTGACACACCACCTCCAGCAAGGCCTCCTCCCAAAGGCTTTCCCAATTGCTACCAGCTGGAGCCCACATGCCTCATTTTAGACTAGCCGTGTTTCAGGAGCTTACCAGCCAGGTGTGATTAATGACTTCTCTATTGAAATCACAGCTCCAGATGTTTTCAGTAACAACAAGGTGCTGGGTGCTTTTGGCCTATAATGGGGATCACCTGTGGAAAGTACCCAGGAGTTTGAACCTTCAATGAGTATCTACCAGAAACAATACTCAGGCCTATTTTCCTGATCAGAATTGCCTAAAAATACGCCTTTTTTTTTTAAAAGAAGAGTCTTACGTAGCTTGTCCCTCCTTGAACTTGCTGTGTGTGTAGTTGAGGATGATCTTGAGCTTCTGATCCTCCTGCCTCCCCCTTCAGAATTACAGGGGTGAGCCTCGAAGCCCAGCTCACTAATGTGATTTTTGTTCTTTATGAAATAACAACTGTTCTCCATGAATTTTTCTAAAGGTCTTTACATTAGCCTTAATGCAAACTGCAGCTACAGAGCCAGGTGTGGTGGCGCATGCCTTTAATCCCAGCACTCGGGAGGCAGAGGTAGGAGGATTGCTGTGAGTTCAAGGCCACCCTGAGACTACATAGGGAATTCCAGGTTAGCCTGGACTAGAGCGAGACCCTACCTCGAAGAAAACAAAAACAAACAAACAAAAAAACCTGCAGCTGCAATGGAAAGTTTTGCTCTTAACAACATTGGCTTTTTATTTTTTTTTTTAATTATTGTTTTAAATTTTGGTTGGCCTATCCTCTAAGAGAGCAATAATATTTCCTACTTGGAAAAATTTACTGAATTTAGATAATGACTAAATTTTTCTTTTTAGCATTTTCAGCTGTCCCAGTAAGTCACACACAAGTAATGCAGATTATAGAACACTTGACTCTTCTGTCTGCCAGTGAACTCATACCGTACGCAGAGGTGTTAACATCCAATATGAACCAGCTGCTGAGTTCAGGTGTTCCCCGAAGAATTCTACAGACAGTCAACAAATTATGGATGGTTCTTAATACTGTGATGCCAAGAAGGTAAATCTGTGTATTATTACACATACAGACTTTATAGCAGTCATAATGTAGAGTAAACTTAATTATTGACAAAAAGCCTTCCCAAGACCACATACTAATATTTGTTTAGCACATGACAATATAATTCCCTCCTGAAGTCTAATATGATTTATTATATTTTAAGGTTTTAAATCGTGCTGCATATTGAACTCCCCTGGAGTGGTTTAGAAATCCCTGATCTCCAGGTTGACACCCAGGCCACTCAAATCTGACCCTCTGATTGGACCATTGCCCAGCTCAGGTGGTTCCCTCAGAGAACAGGGAGTTACTGACAGTGTGCTTGGTCAGTGGGTCTGTGTGTTTCATAGAGTGCCTCAACAATAACAGCCACTTGTGAAAATTAAAACACCTACTTGGATTTTGTCTGGGAACTGGGGATATGTGTATTTTCCCTATTGAAGTTTTACTTGTGTCAAATAAAATATACATCCGGTCTGCCTCATACCTGTTCTGTTTCAGACTGCTTCCCAGAGTTGAAAATTTCAGCTTACAAAAATGTTTAGCATTTACATCCCTTCATTACAGCTCAGCAATGTGCATATAACAAGTATGATTTCCTTTTCTTAGTGCGATTTCTTGATTTTTCCAATTTAGAAATTATTAGGGAACTTTTTATTATACAAGATGGAAGGTTTAGTTGATTTCTTGTGATTACCCATTTCCCTTGTCTTTCAATACCAATACATAATTTTTTTTGGTTAAAGCAATGCTAAATATACATGATTGCAAAAATGATATTTACAGTTTAGTTATGGAATATACTTTATTTCTTCCTTTTTTTTTTGAGGCCAGGTCTTACTCTATCTCAGGCTAACCTGAAACTCACTCTGTAGCCCCAGGCTGGCCTCAAACTCAAGATAGTTCTTCTACCACAGCTTCTGAGTGCTGGGATTGAAGGTGTGCACCACCATGTCCAGTTTATATTCTTTTTTTTTTTTTATTGTCCATAATGAGTTACATTATTTAGTGGGCAAACAATGAGTTGTTATTTTTTTTTTTTTTTTGCTTTTTTTTTTACTTTATTGTCCATAATGAGTTACAACATTTAGTGGGCAAACAATGAGTTGTTATCCCCAATTCCCCACTGCCCTCCCCTCCCCCCTCCACTGAATAACCTCCTCCATGGGTCGTCTGGATCAGTCCTTGTGACAGGGGACCATGGCAGTTTATATTCTTAATTTCTAATAGCTCCTTCTTACCTGAATGTTTTATGTTCTTTGTTTCTAAGTTATAATCACCTTTTACCTGCCTGTCTACCTCCCTCCCTCCTTCCTTCTCTTCCTCTCTTCTTCCCTTTCTTCCTTCTGAGTGTGATAGAATTGAGGATTTCCTTCAAGTTTTCATTCTAGGAAGCTGAGATCATAGGTGTTAGCCACTACTCCCAGCTTTATTATGGTTTTAATTTTTCAAACTTTATACCTATTTTTTCCTAAAAATAACTTTCTTTAGTAAAAAAAAAGAATGGTACGACTAGATTTTAGTTACAATATGGCTATTTTGAACATGTGATCATTTTCTCATCAGGCTGTGGGTAATGACAGTTAATGCACTTCAACCCTCCATAAAGTATGTACGACAACAAAAGTATACCCAGAATGACTTGATGATAGACCCTCTCATTGTCCTACGGTGTGACCGCAGGGTTCACAGGTATGTGTCATTGGAGTTTTATTTTATTATTTAAAAAAAATATTTATTTGTACACAGAGATAGAAGAGATTCACACATGAGATAGAATGGGTGCACCAGGGCCTCCAGCTGCTGTAAATGAACTCCAGATGCACTTGTGTGCAAAGCCTAACATCGTGGGTTTTGGTTCCCTAGTAACTATGTGAAGCCAGATGTACAAGGTGGCACATGCATCTGGAGTTCGATTGCAGTGGCTAGAGGCCCTGGTGTACCCATTCTGTCTCTCTTTCTCTCTCTCAGATAAAGTAAAAAAAAAGTTTAAAAAGTTTTATTTTTAAGCAGGGAGACACAGAGAGAGAGAATGGGTGTGCCAGGGCCTCTAGCAGATGCAAACGAACTCCAGACACATGCGCCCCTTTGTTTATCCAGCTTTATGTGGGTGCTGGGGAGTTGATCCCAGGTCAGGCTTTGCAGTCAAGTACCCTAACCACTGAGCAATATCTCCAGCCTCAGTTTCTTTTTATTTTTTTGGTTTTTCCAGGTAGGGTCTCACTCTAGCTTAGGCTGACCTGGAATTCACTATGTAGTCTCAGGGTGGCCTTGAACTCATGGTGATCCTCCTCCCTCTGCCTCCCAAGTGCTGGGATTAAAGACGTGTGCCACCATGCCCGGCCTCAGTTTCATTTTTTAAAAATCTTTTTATTGACAGCTTCCATAGTTAAAGACAATAAACACGATAATTCCCTCCTGTTGTAGTCAGCTCACGCTGCTGGGATGAACCTCTTAACCAGGCACAGTTTAATGGGAGGAAGAAAGGATTTATTGAGGCTTCACAGATTCACATTGAGAAAAACCACCAGTAACTCCAAAACCCAGCACATTCAGACAGCCAAACTACCGGAACTCCAGGCAGCATTCCCACTGCTGTCTGCATACCTATAGCTGGAATTCCAGATCCACCCCAGAAACACTTTTAGGGCTGGACTCTAGGATCTGCCTAGGTAACAAATACCTTCTTTACTTTACAAGCTTTAACAAAGCTCCTGAATCTATTGGGGGACATCCATTCAAACTACCACGCTTCCCTTCCCCAACTTTCCCCCTAAGTGTTGGGATTACAGGCATGCCCCACTATGCATAGCTTGAAAAACGATTTTAAAACACTGATATATACATGATCTTGCAAACTTTAAGACTGACCTTTTTGCATCAGTTTGATATTAGCTTCATTGTTTCCATGTTTTATTTGAATTCCTGGTCAATTGACTTTACCTGACAAGGTAGAATTTAATTAACTCAGATGTTAATTTTTTTTTTTCGGTTTTTCGAGGTAGGGTCTCACTCTAGCCCAGGCTGACCTGGAATTCACTATGTAGTCTCAGGGTGGCCTTGAACTCATGGCAATCCTCCTACTTCTGCCTCCCGAGTGCTGGGATTAAAGGTGTGCGCCACCACACCTGGCTTCAGATATTAATATTTGAATTTAGAGTTGTCATGATACTATCAAAGGTAAGTAAGTTGAGGGGCCTGCCTTCAGTGATTTTTATCTGTGGGGAAAAGATAATAGATACAGGAAAATTGAAATAGCATGATCAGATGCAGTGGAGTGGTAAAGCAGATGAATGTTGTGCTTGCTCTATAGTCCTGACTGTCTTTATACTCACACCATCCTTCTGCCTGAGCCTCACCTGTGCTGGAATTAGATATCTGCCACCATGCTCAGCTTGGACTTTGATTTTGAGGGACTGGAGGGATGGCTCAGTGGTTGAGTGCCTAGGTTTGATTTCCCAGGGCCCATGTGAATCCAGATGGGCAAATTGGTGCGTGTGTCTGCTTTTTGTTATCAGTTTCAGCAGCCCTAGAATGCCCATATTCTCTCTCTCTCATATAAATAAAAATAGTTTTTAAAAATTAAAAAAACCTCACTTTGACATGAATGGATATTTCAGTAAGAAAAGTTGCAATACTGTGCTATTGAGAATTTTTTAATTATTTAAATGGGATTGATTATATTCTGGTTTATAAATTTATACTGTTTTTGATTGGTTTTTCTTCTTTCTCTGTTTAGGTGCCCCCCACTGATGGATATTACTCTGCACATGCTCAATGGGTATCTCCTGGCATCTAAAGCGTATCTCAGTGCCCATCTGAAGGAAACAGCCGAGCAAGACAGGCCTGCCCAGAATAATACAATAGGTTTGGTTGGACAGACGGATGCCCCAGAAGTTACCAGAGAAGAACTAAAAAATGCATTATTGGCTGCTCAGGTAAATTTTGCTGAAGTAAAATTTAGTCAGTAGGGAAGCGTTTTATTCCTGGTAAAATCCAGTACGTAGATGACACCTCATGCCCTCTCTGTTCATTGGTGACACTGTTTATTCCTTTTAGTAGTGTCTGTTACAATAATGTTACCTTGGCTTCTCAGAACAGATGGACTCTTAATGAAACCATGAATAATCTTCATGGTGAAAATTTAATAGCCTTATCTAAGGTTCATATGTTAACAGCTTATGAGGCTTGAGTAGTTCTAAACTTACATCCTGTTTGTTGCTGGTTTTTTCAAGGTAGGGTCTCACTCTAGCTTGGAACTCACTCTGTGGCCCAAGCCTGTCTCAAACTCCTGGTGGGCCTGGCCTAGAGTTATATCTTCACATATTCAACACATGGTTATTGGATACCTAATGGCCGAATACGATTCTAAGGAGTGGAGATACCATGGTGAAGAAGACAAAACCCTTGGTTATTTACTTCTTAGGACCAAATAGTAGACAAGAAAATCAAATGTTGTAGATAAACAGAAAAACAAAGATATAATAAGGGTTGGAGAGATGACTTAGTGGCTAAAGGTACTTTTTTTGTAAAGCCTGATTCCCTATTTGGTTTGCTTGTAGGATAGTGCAGCTGTCCAGATTCTCCTAGAGATTTGTCTCCCGACTGAAGAGGAGAAAGCCAGAGGCGTCAACCCAGAAAGCTCACCAAGGAACATTCCAGGTGCCATTACTGGCAGCACTCCAAATAAGGATATGGAGGAAGGAGAAGACAGTCTACTTTGTAACCTTCGAGAAGTTCAGTGTCTTATCTGTTGTCTGTTGCACCAAATGTACATTGCAGATCCCAACATCGCTAAACTGGTTCACTTTCAGGTGTGTTTTCAAAGAATGACCCTTCAAGGTTGAACTTTTTCATGGGGACTTTGTATTCTAAATTAATAGGATCATTTAAAAAAGAGTGACTTATCACAGTCTTACAATATGGAGAAAAATCTATACTTTGAATAGTAACAAAGCATCCAAATAATTTATCTCTGTTCTCCTGTACCAGAAAAGTGAAATTCTAGGATCCATGTATAAACACTGTAGAAGTCTGAGCAGTTTTAGCAGAAGGGAGGTGAACCCTTGGCTTGTGTGTTTCCTCTGTGACATTCCTTCCCTGCTTGTTGAGACAGGGCTATCCATGTGAGCTTCTACCTCTGACCGTTGCGGGCATCCCATCTATGCACATCTGTCTGGATTTTATTCCTGAGCTTATTGCACAGCCAGAACTTGAAAAACAGGTAATGAGCATTTTAGAGGTTTAAGAACAATTTTATCACTTTCCAGTCTTGGTTGTTATAGAAAACATTTTTAATTTTTAAAATAAATTTTATATTTGGGTGAGTTTACACTGCATATATGTTCATGTGTGTAAGATTATGAGCTTGTGTACGCTATGGCAATGTGTGGTGGTCAGTGAACAACTTCCAGGTTTGTTCTAGTCTTTCCACCTCCTTTTGAGGCAGGGCTTTTTCTCCATCTCACTCTGCTGCTGTTTGCGGAGAACTTTAGGAAAATGCCCTCTCATCTGGGATTACAGAAGCCTGCCATTGCTTCTGGCTTTTTTTATTTTTTTGACATGGGGTCTAAGGGTTGAATTTGGGTACTCAGGCTTAAGTGGTGACTATGTTATTGATTGAGCCATCTTCCCAGGCCCCATTTTATAATTTTTTTTTTTTAAGGTAGGTTCTGCTCTAGTTTAGGCTGACCTGGAACTCTCTGTAGTCCCAGGCTGGCCTTGAACTCACAGTGATCTTCCTGTCTCCCGAGTGTTGGGATTAAAGGGTGTGCCACCACACCTGGCTACCATTTAATACTTGGAAATTTTCTTAAGAAATATGTAACATTTGGATTTTGTATTACAGATATTTGCTATCCAGTTGCTTTCTCACTTGTGCATCCAGTACGCACTTCCCAAGTCACTTAGTGTGGCTCGCTTAGCTGTCAATGTCATGGGAACTCTGCTAACAGGTGTGTAGCCAATCAAAATCAACAAAACCTTCTAACAAGAGATGGTACATATATTTTCTGAATTTAGTGACTCAGTTTTTTAACATTATTGCTAGTCATGACACACTATACGTTACTGTTAATATAACCTATGCCATCCTTTGAATTACTATTCTTTTGAAACATCTTATGTTTATGTTTATAACTGATTTATAGTATAGAATAATAGGGAAATTGTATCTTATTTTGTGAACCAATGTGTGTTGACAGAATAAATGTAATAATAAAATTTTCTCATTTTATAAGTGGAAGTCAAATCTATGTGATTATATAAGTAGCAAACAATGCATTTATTAACTGAAAACCCTCAGTTCTAGAAAGTCATATATACAAAGAAGACATAAATATGGTACTTATTTCTTTAAATTCTAGACTTATCCAGACATCATTGCTTTCTGGTTTGTAAAAAGTGGTATGAAAATATGCTACTTCAAAAAATGTTAATATATTCAATTCCTTAAAGTTACAGAGAATTTAGTAATCTTTCAAAGTATTTTCATAATACTTTCTCTCCATTGTACATATCTCATAATAATTTGTAGTGGTTAAGGGTTTATATTGCATTTAAAAGGCAGTCTGTTCCAACTTTACTACCAACTGTTACATGGTTTAGAACTAGGTGGGTTTTTTTTTTCTTCCTTACCTCCCCTCCCCTTCCTCCCCCTTCTGTCCTTCCTTCTTTCCTTCCTTCTTCTCTCCCTCCCTCCTTCCTTCCCTCCCTCTTTCTCCTCTCTCTCTCTTTCTTTCTCTGTTCTTCAGGGCTAGGGATTGAACCTAAGGCCTTGCAGTACAAGGCAAGCTCTCTATTATTGACCCATCTCCCTAGTCTTGGAATAATGATTTTATTTTATTTATTATTATTATTTTTTTTGGTTTTTTGAGGTAGGGCCTCACTCTAGCCCAGGCTGACCTGGAATTCACTATGTAGTCTCAGGGTGGCATTGAACTCATGGTGATCCTCCTACCTCTGCCTCCCAAGTGCTGGGATTAAAGGCGTGCGCCACCATGCCCGGCCAGCAATGATTTTTTTTTAAACCTTTTAAGTTTATTTAAAGTTTTTTCTTTTTCTTTTTTTAAAAGTTTTCTCATATGTAAAATTAGTATGAAGAAATTGTGAGAAGAAAATAATATATGCAATGGATTCATCACAGTGCTTGGCTATAATAAAAATTTTTATTTGAACTGTCTGAAAGCAAGATGGGCAGTATTCTAAAAAACCTACAATCCTTAGCATTGGACATTAGTATAAATTAATTGTGTAGGCTGTATATGTTAAATTTATATAACTAAAATAATTCTGTTTCATTTCTTTCTGGCAGTTTTAACACAGTCGAAACGCTATGCTTTTTTCATGCCAACTCTTCCAAGCCTGGTTTCTTTTTGTCGAGCCTTTCCTCCCCTCTATGAGGATGTTATGTCTTTGCTCATTCAGATCGGGCAAGTCTGTGCCTCTGATGTCGCCACCCAAACAAGAGACATCGATCCAATCATTACACGTAAGTGGTCATGCATTGTCTTTTTTCTTTTAGTATTTGTGTGTGTATGTGCTTACGTGCTTATGTGCATGTGAGTCAATGCATGGGAAGGCCAGAGGGACAACTATGCATGTTGTTCCTCATTTTCCACCTTTTTTAATCTTTTGAGACACAGTCTCTCTTTGGCCTAGAGCTCGCCAAGTAGGCTAGCCTGGCTGGCCAGAGAGCTCTGGGCTCTTCCTGTCTCTACTTCACTAGCACCAGGATTACAAGTGCAGCCACCACATCTAGCATTTTTCTGTGGGCTTTGTGGATTGAACTCAGGTTCTCATGCTTACAGGGCACGCATGGTACTGATTTAGTTCTCTCAATAGCTGGTATTTAGTTTTCAAGAGTTATCTTAATATCTCAAATGAAACCAAATTTCCACATATCTTGCCTTAATTTATTTTCCTTTCTGTATTTGTAGGTCTTCAACAAATACAGGAGAAACCACGTGGATGGTCTCAAATCTGTAAAGATCCATCTTATAAAAATGGATCCAGGGATACTGGAAGCATGGATCCTGATGTACAGCTCTGTCATTGTATTGAAAGCACAATAATTGAAATAATAAACATGAGTGTTAGTGGAATTTGAAAAATTAAAACAAAAAAAAGAAGAAGCTGTTTGCCACATATACCCAACATGCACCTGCATCTTGTAACAGCTCTAAACTGAATGTCCTGGAATTGCTGAAATGATCAGTTCAACACAAATATAATTAGAACTTTGAGAATTCCATTTGCTTGTATTTGATTGACACACCTATGGATCTACTTTGCTGGTATGTGTATATTGTAGCAGCTGAACTTTTTTCCTTGGGAGCACATTGACGAACTTACTATTGGAAAGGGAGTTTGGTTTTGTACTTAGCTTTTGAAGTGATACAAGACTGCTATGCCTTTAAATTTTTTATAAATATGAGTGTGCGGAAAGCCCTAGCTCCTTTGTGAGCTTTTAACAGATTTCAACAAAGATGGAGGGAGGAAAGAGGGATCTAGAGAAGGGAAAATTTAGGAGTTAAGTATACAAAAATCGGAAAGACTTACAATGCAAGTAATAGTAATGTGCTTGGAATTCTAGTTTGCAAGAAACAATACTGAGAATGCTTTAAAAAAGGCAAGGATGTAGCTTTTGTAAATGACTTCCGTGGAAACACTGAAAAGGATTTAACAATTTCACATATTTGCTTCAGTTTTTCCTAATAGATGAAGCCATATGTTTAAGGAGATACTTGAATCATTTTGAATTTTAAGATATTTGTTTAAAAGTATTTACAGAAACATCTTTGTGCAAAGAACCTGAAAGCAAATCTCATTTATTTTATTTTTAAAATTTATTTTTATAATACCTTATAAATTTAGCTAATTCTCAGAGGGGAGATGTTTCAGATTAAATGAATTTTAGAGCAATAAAAACCACTGGATTGAGGAGCTCTTGGTTTTCATCAGGATTATAATTCATACTTTACTTTGAGAAGACAGAAAATATATTGAGTGAACCTCAGGAAAAATAAGTGTGGAAAACACTGTATTGCTGAAGGAGTTTTCAGCCCTTTGCTAATAATGTCCACTGATTAAGAGATGAATTCAGATAAACCATGACCTCTCTTCAATGAAGAATCTCCATTGTAGTAGGAAGCTACTTCTCTTTGCTCTCTGAGATATACCTCAGTCATTCCCCAATAAGGACGTTTCTTTTTCAAGAAATTAGCTTCAGCCTTCCTGCTAGCAGTCATTTTCCTTCTTCGTCAAATGGGTTACTACTGGCCCTGCCTCATAAGGATGGTCTCTAAAAACTAGTTTATAGCTGTTTCCAATCATGAGTGCATAGTATCATGCATGATAGACTTTATAACTTTTTATTCAATGCTTAATGTTCAATTAAGTAATTTTGATGTGAATAAAAGAATATGCTTTAAAAATACCATAAAATTTTCATATTTTTAACTAAGGCATTTTTGTAGTCTCTTAAAATTAAAACAACTGCTTCTGTTTTGTTTTTAAACTGAGGCCTTTCTGGGAAATTTTTTGTGAATAGTATCCTTTAGGAATTCAGAAAAGTCTGAAGTATGTTTTCTAAGGGAATGCAATATACATTTTCTGGATCAATTTTCAAAAACTGGTCATAACCTGCTATGTTAAAATGATAACATGCTACTTTTCATCAGATTTGTTGATGATGTAAATAATATATGTAAATAATAGTAAATGTTAATATTCATGTATCTTAAGTTAAGGTTATAAAATTTGTCACAATGTGATTTTTTTATTCAAGTGAAAACAGATGTGTGTAACTATTTTGAATATTGGTTTATAAACATTCATATTCTTTATCAAATGAGCTGTGGTTTTTTAGTATTTCATTCCTCAAACTGTCCAGATCCAGTGCTCACATGCATTTTTTTCTGTTATATCACATAAAGCAAATGACAGTAAGAGGTTGGAGTCCACTTAGGGAGTTATCAATTATCCGCCTTAAGGAGTTATCAATTATCCTTCCTTCCATTGTTGTAGCAGCAAATTATTCCTTATATTTCCTCTCCCTCTCTCTCTCTCTCTCTCTCTCTCTCTCTTTCTCTCTCTCTCTTTCTTTTTTTTTGAGGTAGGGTCTTATTGTAGCCTAGGCTGACCTGGAATTAGTTCAGGGTGACCTTGAACTCATGGCTACCCTCTTACCTCTGCCTCCCAAGTGCTGGGACTAAAGGTGTGCATTAACACACCTAACTAACCCCCCGCCTCTCACTCTAACCCAGGCTGACCTGGAATTCACTGGTGGCCTTGAACTCATGGCAATCCTTCTTACCTCTGCCTCCTGAAAGCTGGAATTAATGGTGTGCCCACCACGCCTGCCTCCCAAGTGTTGGGATTGAAGGCATGTGACACTACACCTGTCTTCTTTATTGAGAACATGTTGCAAATTTGTCACATTCCTATTGGGTTATACTCTTATGTCCCTTCTCTCTTGCCCGTTCTTTCTATAGTATCACACCACTGAATTCCTCATACATGCTGGAATCTCCTTTTTTTTTCTCATAAGTTTAACTTTTATAATTTTATTAGCTTTCTCATTGATGTATCAGGACCATCTCCCTATTACTATACTGGGGAATTTGTAACATGTACATGTGTGCGTGTGCAGATGGGCATGCAGGCCAGAGGAGTGTTCCTCTATAGCTCATCGGAGTATTTGCTTAAAGTTTCTTGGGCTGGAGAGATTGCTCAGTGGTTAAGGTGCTTGCCTGCAAAGCCTAATGACCAGGATTTGATTTCCCATTACCCATGTAAAGCCAGATACACAAAGTGGCACATGCATCTGGAGTTGGTTTACAGTGGCTCAAGGCCCTGGCACACCCATTCTCTGCTTGCAAATAAATTAATACAAATAAGATATAAAAAAAGATTTACACACACAGACTATTTGATGATCACAATCCCCTCCCAAATCCCCCCTCTACTGTATGAACAAGTCTTGTGTTGGTACCCCTATTTCCCTCCTCCCTGCCCCCAACCCACTGAGGGACCTTCTCAGTGGGACTGCTGGAAAAAATATAGAACACTTCAGGAATTCCTTGCACAAGGGCCATGCTAATTTCTGTATGGTTCTAAATTTTAGTATATGTGCTGCCAAAGTGAGCACTCTAGTTGGAAACTTTTTAGGATAAGTTTCTGGCACTGAAATTAACTAGGTCAAGGATAAAAATGTGTTTTCAAAAATAATTGTGTAAGGACTGGAGAGATACTCAATGGTTAAGGCGCATGCTGGCAAAACCCAATGACCAGAGTTTGAATCCCTGGCATCCACATAAAACACAAAGGGGCACATTTTTTGGGAGTTTACAGTGGTTAGGGGACCTGGTGTGTCCATTCTCTCTGTCTCTCTCTGCTTGCAAATAAATAAAATATTTTAAAAATATATTTGTATAAGAAAGAGTGAGCCCATAGGACCTCCCACTACTGCAAAGGAGCTCCAGATGCATGTGCCACTTTGTGCATCTGCTTTACATGGTACTGGGGAATGGAACCAGTGTTTACAGGTTTTTTCAAACTACTGAGCACTCTCTTCAAAATTTATTTTTGTGACCATAAGTGTTGTCACTTGAGGAAGAGAAGCCAAGCATGGTGGCCTTTTAGTCTCCGAACTTGGGAAGCAGATTGCAGTGAGTTCAAGGCCAGCCTGAGACTACATAGTGAATTCCAAGTCAGCCTGGGCTAGTGAGACCCTGTCTGGAAAAACATAAAACCAAATTAGGTCAAATCAGTCCACTGCTCCCTCCCCAAAATAGTTGGCAGGACATGGTGGCTCACGCTATTTTACTCCCAACAATCGGGAGATTGCTGTGAGTTTCGAGGCCAGCCTGAGACCACATACTGAATTCCAGGTCAGCCTGGGCTACAGCAAGACCCTACTTCAAAACAAACACACAAAAAGTTGGATTTAAGAGCTGTCCCAGGTGTTGCCTTTTTGGGACACTAGTATTTGAATGAGTTTAAGGAATTAAAAAAAAAAAAACACCTAAATTACCAGGAAAATTTGGCGAGGTCATGATTAACTTCCTATATCCTAGGAAACCATTTTTTGCAAAGAAGGGATGGGGTGGATGTGCTGTTGGAGAGTTCCTTCTCTGGCAGGTTCCATTGTGTGGGAAAGTCTTATTTATTTTTTAGGGCAGGGTCTCCCTCTAGCCCAGGCTGGCCTGGAACTCTCGGTGAGGCTCCTACCTCTGCCTCCCGAGAAGAGCAGGGACTGAAGGCGTGCGCCGTCAGGCCGGGGAAAGTCTTGAATATTACGAGCTATGGTAGCGGCCCTGGGCCGTCCCACCTGGGCGCAGGTGAGCGCTCCAGGACGCTGGCTCGTGGCCGTGCTCCGGAGACCCGCCGCCCCCACGGGCCGCCGACACCCGGGCTTTTTTCTTTCTTTCCTCGGGTGGTTTCCGCACTCGTCTTCCGGGGCCGCCAAGTAGCTTGACTTCGGAGGCAGCCATTGGGTGCTCCCGCGTCGGTCGCCTGGTCTCGCTTCGCGATTGGTTGCTGGCTTTCCGATGCTGGCCTGTGATAGGTCGTCCGCGTCGGCTCAGCGATTGGGTGCCGGGAGCCGAGGGGGCGGGAGGCGGGAAACTCGTCCGCCGGGCGGAGAAGCGCCGAGCGGCCGGGGTCCCTCGGTCGGCCCGCGCGTCGCCCGCTCGGCCGCGCTCCTTTCGGGGCCGCCGCGTCCCCGGGGCCGCTCGTCCTTCGCGGGCCAGCGCGGGCTCCCGGGGCGGCGGACGTGGAAGCCCGGGGCGGGCGCCGGGCGAGTTCTGCAGCCCGCGGGGACCGGCTGGCGAGTTTCCGGGGTGAGTTCTTGATGCGTTCCCCGCTCAGCCTGCGCCTGCAGTGGTTCTGGGCTTCAGAAAGCACCGAGTGACAGAAGCTGTGGAATGGCGTCTTCTAACCATCTCCACCCCCAAGTTGAATGTATCTCTCTCTCTATCTGTCGATCCTCTATCTACTTTTCACTTTTGAAAAAGAAGCCTCAGTGTGTTTTATTCCTCCCTCTTTGGATTTCGCTAGTATCTATTTTTGGGGAAGAGAAATCTATGGGGTTTTCGCTCCAGAAAAATGCCAACTATGCACAGGCTCTGAATTACATCCATAGAGCCTAGATAAGAAAAGTGGTTTTGATCTGGAGAGATGACTCAGCGATGAAAGGAGCTGGCTTTTGCAAAACCTTATGGCGCGAGCTCGATTCCCCAGCACCCATGTAAAGTCAGAGGCACAAAGCCGAGCATGTGTCTGGAGTTCGTGTGTAATGGCAGGAGGCCCAGACACTCTCTCTGTCTCTGTCTTCCAAGTAAATAAAAAATATTTTTAAAAAAAGAAAAGTGGAGCCGGGCGTGGTGGTGCACGCCTTTAA
>PVHP010012775.1:0-42276 GCA_004024765.1 Zapus hudsonius
GAGCTCAAAGTCTCTTAATAATCCTCTTGCAGGAGTCATGCTCCATAGATAGGGTGACAGGAAGGAGGCCTGCGTGAGATGGGTTTCCACAGCCTTCTCCCCTCCTCTAGTTCCATGGTAAATGAACCCTCCTGGAGCTACCTAAGGTGGATTCATTCTCCACTTTTCTGCCTTATGCAATAAAAGAGACTCTGGGACTATGAAAGTTAAATCCTTTGGATCTATATAGTGAAGACATGTTTATTTTAACAGTGGCTTAAGTACTTGAATGTCACAAGATGTGACATAATGTTGAAGACAATATTTCTTCCAACTTTTACAGGGTATGTTTCTTAAACATTTATAATGTCCAAACTGTATGCAAGACTGTATTGTAACAATTATGGGTGTGTATATTTTGCAAAGATTGTAGTCACTATATCTTGAAAAGGGAAATATTTTCATAAATTGTTTTTATTTTATAAGCAGTAATAAAAACATATAAGAAAAAAAAAAGGCCACCAGTGATCAAGATTATATTGCCGAAATATAGTTATGTGGGAGGAATAAGTTAATGTTCCACAGAAGCCTGACTATAGTGTTCAATAATTTATTATATAGTTTATAAACAGCCAGGAGAGTTCAAAGATTATCAGCACAAAGAAATGACAGACATTTAATGAGAGAGAATGGCTAACTAACCTGATGATCACTTTACATTATATATACACCTAAGAAGTAATCACAAAATCTCATCTATATGTATAATTATTATAAGCCAATCAAAATAAATATTAACTCATAAAAGGTAGAAAAACATGAAGTTCCTTAAATAGGGTTTCGGGGGAAAAAGAAAGAATAGAACACTTTGGACAGAACTATGGGGTGAAGACCATTGCATTGGCACTGACATTCTTTGTGTGTGTGTGTGTGTGTGTTGCGTGTGTGGGGTATACATGCATATGTGCACATGTGGCACCCTGTGTGCTTGCCTATGGCAGGGTGTAGTGGCCTATGGTGGCCAGAGTGGAATGTTGTATCTTTTTTCCAGAGCTCTGGAGCCCCTTGTGTTTCTCCCTCTCTATGGCATAGGGTGACAGACTTGTGTGGCCACGTGGAACTGTTACAAGGGTCCTGAGGGATCAGACTTGAGCAGTCTCTCAGGCTTCCTCAGGCCCTTGTGCTTGCACAGGAAGTGCTCTAACCTCTGATTCATCTCTAATAAAACAGAGAGATACAGACTAGAGCAGTAAAAATTTATAAAAACAGTTTTGGTGGGCGTGGTGATGACTCCGTGACACTCTCTTTCTGCAGTAGCAGAGCAGCTAACCATTTTGCAGATGAACACCCACTGGCCAGCGAGACCCTCTAGAGTGGGCTACCCAGTGCAGCTTACAGCCTGCTCTGAAGCACGATTCAGCCTCAGCAGTTTCCTCAGTTAACCTGATCCTACATAGGTCAGAGGCTGGCTGAGCTCCCTACAGACATGCACCTCAACTGCTCTAGGCAGATGGTTGCTGAGCTTTGATTTGTTTTCCTAGGTATAGGCAGAGAGTACAAAGAGCGAGATGCTGGAAGAGAGAAGAACTCAGAAGCAAGGATGCATAACTTTTTACATAAAAAAGTTCTAGGGCTGGAGAGGTGGCTCAGTGGTTTAGGCACTTGCCTGCAAAACCTAAGGACCCTGGTTCAATTCCTCAGTACCCACATAAAGCCAGATGCACAAGGTAGCACATGCATCTGGAGTTTGTTTGCAGTGGCTAGAGGGCCTGGTGAACTCATTCTTTCTCTCTCTATCTTCCTTGTTCTCTCAAATAAATAAATAATAAATTTAAAGATTAAAAAAAGAGTTCTAATGAGCTTGTTGAACAGATGGAGACGGAAAGCATTTTTAGTAATAAAAGGAATATAAAGGACAATGTCGTCACTACTCACGTTCACTGTGCAGCTGAGATATTTTAATATTTACTCATAGACTCCGATCTTGCTCATTGAATATCCCTCTGATTGAACTAGGCAGATTTGAAATAAAAGATCACCAACAACAAATAGTAATGTTGAGAGTTGTGGGAACCAGGAGATGTATGCATTATGAAAATGAATTTCTCTAGTTTACAACTGTTTTTATTTGTCACCAGTGTTAAAGAACACCTACTGTCACAGGACATTTGTAAACCAAGCAGAGCTCAGAAATGATCTTTGGTAGGTGACAAAACTATGAAGCACAGAGATCATGTCTTTTGGGGTTGGAACTGGACACCCATTTCTTAGCAATTGGAGATCTTTGATTCTATCAGACTTATAAAAACATGACCAAATCCAGCCTGGGTTTTGAAGAAAAACTTGTTTTTCCCAGAGGCAAGTTCTTAGAAAAATGATAAAATCTGTAGTTAGATGTTCCCAACTGGGAGGAGGAAATGATTTCATTTAAAGGACTGCAGAAACACAGTTATGCTAATGCTTTGAGAGATTAAAGAAATAATCGCTTCTAAATTATGCCAATAACCTAGCAAAAAAATCTCTTTATTGCTGTGTACTTATTCACTGGCCATTAATGGCATTTGTAGTTGAAGTTCAAAGAGGGTCAGATGGGCAGAGTAAAGCAAGGTCAAGTGGTCTATACTGCTGTCTCTAAGGCACAGATAATCAACTGCTCCAGACAGAACATTTTCACTTTGATGTGGATCTGGGATCCCTTTGCTTGAGTAAGATCCCTGAAAAGTGCTACACGCTGAGGGACTTAATGAGTCTTTGTTTTGGTATTTAGGTTCTGAAAGTCTCATCAAGCAGTGTATAAAAACACCAGAAACTGCTGATAAACTTTGGATTGAATGACACTCTTGAATTTGAACTCTTACTGGGAAGGAAGGTGGTTCAATAGGAAACCTTTGCATAATTGGCAAGCTAATTACCTACATAAAGCCTGAATGGAGTCATGGAGGACCAGTGAAATGAGCAAAGCCAAGGCCACTGTCTGTGTCATGTGTCCAGAGAGCCTGAACTTTATATTGAAAGAAAGGAAGAGGTGGGACCCCAGGGTTGGTGTATTGGTGGGAGGGAGCCACAATGGAGGAAATTGGCATGGAAAACCAAAATTTAGAGGCAAGGAGAGATTTCATTTTCTAGAAAGCTACAAACTACCACCATGAAAGGTAAGCTTGCCACCATATTTCGTTGCCACCCTGAATGTGATTTGTCATTCCTGGAGGGAGTGTGACACTCACTATTCATTTTATTGAAAGATTTTCAAGACCATATCTGTTAGCTGTTTGCTGCTGTTCACATCTCCAAATTTCCTGCGACAAGCTGAACCCTGTCCCTTCTTCCTTGGCTTCCTACTATGTTCCTGCTTCACAACCCATGGATGAGCCCAGGACAACTGACAGTCTCGAAGCTGCTTACATTGGCTACTGTGCACTGATTTCCAACCCTTAGTGTCAGTGGTGTCTTTGGTCTCTTCCAATGGCATCTTATAAATTTTCAGCCTTGCAAGATGCAACTGAATCCCAATGTCGTCTATGAAGTTTTTCCCATCTTGGACCTCAGGGGACCTGAACACTCCCTGCCTTGCCCCATGGTCAGGGGAATGATTCCACCTTTTGGCATTTGCCTATTTGCCTATCTGTCTTTTCTAAACTTTGGCCTCTTTTGGGTTAAGAACCCTTTTGTTTGATCACTATACATATAATTCGTAGCATTATGTGTGTAAAGTGTAGCCTTTATCAGCCTATCAACATACTTGATGAGATGGGATTTGTAGTTTAAAGAGTAGAAGACCGAGCACTGTGTATGCTGTCCCCTTCCTTGCTTGGTCACAAGAAACATTTAAGAGGATCTTAGGGTTGGGAGAGTCTTTAAAAATAGATTCACTGACCCAGGTGTGGTGGTACACACCTTTAATCTCAGCACTTGGGAAGCAGAGGTAGGAGGATTGCCATGAGTTCAAAAGCCACCCTGAGGCTACATAGAGAATTCCAGTTTAGCCTGGGTGAGAGCAAGACCCTACCTCAAAAAAGGCAAAATAAATAAATAAATCATTGAAAAAGAAAAATCAAGTTCCAAGTATGGAGATCATGGCTTTGGTGATATAAATCTAATCAAATGTGCAACAAGTCAAGAAATAATTTCTAGAAAATTAAGTGAATATGGTTCAAGCATAGGTCATAGTTTGAAAGATTTACTAGAGATTATGGAATCAATGAAAAAGGGAAACAGTAATGAAATTTGGATTTTAAGGCACAACTAGGAATAAGAGAAGGTAATAGACCAGAACATTATAGAAGTAGCTTACTGAAATTAGAATAATTACTTTAAAAGGAATGCATCCAACCAGGAAATATGCATGTCTCCTTTAATCTAACATTTCATCTTCTGCTATTATAAGCAGGCAGTTTACTGGAATCATCCTTTATGTACGTGTGCTCTTCATTTCTCTCCAGGCTGAAGGCCCTGCACACTGTGTCTGGAGGAGAGGACTTCTGACAGTCTAGCCCATCTGTGCAGTCTGACTCATGGGCTGACAATGGACCAGGCGGCCAGTGATCCTGGAGATGTGGAGATGTGGTTGGCCTCACCTGGCCAGGCAGTCACAATACTTTCAAAAGGGCAGGACTGTCCTGCTGGGCCTGAGACACAGTGAAAAGCATGCCTTTGAAGCTCTTAAAGGGCTTCCAACACTGTTTTCTATCATTTGCCCAGTGGGATACAGAGGGCAACTTTTCTCCATTCATTTCCACAAAAAAAAAAAAAAAAATCATGGATTGGTGATTTTCACACTACTATTCTTTTCAGTACTATTTATATGCTGTCTTGTTCCAGAAGGAAGGAACTAGATAGCCTAAAATGAAAGTAACATTAAAAGGCAAAAAAATAATCAGGTTAGGGACCTTATATGTCAGCAAAAATCCTGTGAAACGGTTGACTATTTTACTGGATGAGGATTGGTGAGTCTGGGATTACACAAATCAGAGGTAAATGCCCTTGATCATTGAGATCTTAGGGCAATGGATTAATGATTCTTTAAGCATCCCAGGAAATACAGTCTGTGCTCCTAGCAGAAACTCCTGTGAGATAGCTCCCAGTACTGCCAGTAAGGCCCTCTGTGCCTGCCTGTAGGTGCTATGTACATGGATTCACACCATTGTTGAACTAAACTATTTAAAAATTACAACTATGGCAAACATATACAGGTAATTTCTTATTATTTTTCCTCCATCACATAACCATTCACATGATGTTTACATTGTGTTAGATATTGTAGGTAATAGAGACAAATTACAATTTCAAAGCAGATGTACATAGGTTACAAGCGAGTACTATGCCATTATGTATTAGGACTCTGGTGGACATAACATTCCTGCGGTGGATCCCTGTGGAGACAGAGGCGCCATGGTTACAATTACGTAGTATATTCTGGTTACTCATTTATAATTCCATGGTTCACTCTGTGTGGGTAAAATTATTAAGATATGACATTCACAAGGTAAGTTAAAATGTGACTTTGTGTCCATGGTGGTAAAATGTTTTATAGAATTTGAAATATACTGTGGAAAGAACAAACTCTGGGGTTTTACTTTATACTCAAAAAATAAATTCAATGGATAAATTTGAAAATAAGGTCAGGTACAAGTTAAGCATCAAAAGTAAAGGATTAAATCTAGGTGTTTATAATGGGAGAGGATCAGTGGACAGAAAGGCTATAAATGGTGATTAAATTTTGAAAGTTTAAAATATTTGGAACATTAAACTATTTTTGGTACCTTATGGTACAAAGTCAGAGAGAAGAGAGACTGGTTTGCTTTCATGTTCTTGATTTCCAATTAATAACTGATTAATGATCCTAGAAGAGAGCTTACAATTTGAGAGTGCCTATAATTATACATTTGGGAAAATACTTTTTGAAGTGGAAACAAGCCAGTGTTTGTCATCACTCCACTCCTATGAAACATCATATCCTGCACTTGTGGGTGCCCCAGAGAGAAGTGGACATGGACAGACACCTGTGGTCAGTCACAAAAGCAACCTCTGTTGCACCAACATGCTTGTCCTTTGCTGGTTGAGGGTAGGGTCCTATAGAACATGAAGGTCAATGCTGAATATGTACTCAGAAAACGTGACAATATGTATGTAATTTTCCTTTACCAAGGCTGCTTTTTCTACGTTTTGAACTGATAAAGTGGCAAACTCCCCACGCTAGCAAGCAGATGACACAGAGCAAGGGCATGGTCAGAGCCATCCAAGGTGCAGGTGGTCTAACCTTGCCTGTTTCACTGGGGGTCCAGTGCAGCCAGCAGCGTGCCCCTTTGCCTGGTCACCCTCCTCACTCAGACAAGCTGAGGTTTCACCTGACCTTACTGCACTCCAAGCCTGCGATGATGCCTCATTGCCAGTTCCAGACACTATGCATAATCAGTAAATGCTGACAGCTGAACAGGAACAGCTTAGATCCATGCTGTTTCTATGAAAGCAACAGATTTTCATCTGGGAGGACATAGATTTGGGAGTTTGCACAAGAGACTCCATTGGGTTTATTGTTTGGGATTTCCTTCTAATCTTTCACCTATTATTTGACTACGAATCGTGTCAACTTTTTTTTCAAGCTTTTTGTTTTTCTTCTAGAGAAATTCCAATGAGTGGAACACAGGGCATTCACTCACTGGCTTTGTTGTTGAGGGTCTGCTTGGGCCCAGGCATGGCAACAGGTGTCTGGGAGCCCTGATGGATAAGTCACAGTTCCTGGAGTCTAAGGTGTCCTTTATGAATGAGTGACCTATGATTTGAACATAGCAATGTTTCATGGGGCTGGAGACATTGTTGGCTTGAATCTCATGATAAACCACAGATCCTGTTGAAAGCGCTTAGCATCGAGTCATTCTCCAAAGCTCTCCTCCAGCTTCCAGCCCAGGGCAGGGCTGTCACTAGTACAGAAGATACCACAATACAAGGCACTGTGTGTTTTGCTGTAAATGTAGAAGGCAAGGCAAGGCGGATAGGGGATGTAAAGATGTTATCCAGTTAGCTGGCAAGGGAAAAATTACAGCGGAACTCGTTCCCAGGAAGGAATTCAGAAACCAAATCCTGCACAAAGGAAAGTGAGCCTTGTTGGTTTGTACCTCACTGTCCTTTCCTGTGTTGAAACATTAACATTTTCAGATATAATGGGCCTCTCTTTTCCAGGTCACTGAACACAGACAATGTGCTCTGGAACTGCACAAAGTGGGCCCATCAGCAGGGCTTTGCACTTCAAACAAAGATCTGGATTTTTCTGGCCATTTAAAGTGAGTTGGAACATGAAGACACTGACAAATGACTGGTGCTGAGGATTAGCTTTGTTGTGTAGAAATGCCATGTCGGCACCCTGAACTCTCACATTCTCTTTCTCTGGAAGAGTCCACAGGGGTTCCTCACCACCTCCCTTAAAAGGAAACTTTCTTTTCCTGTGGAAAGAGTATCCTGTAAAAAGGGGCTGGGACAAGAAATCAGCACTGTTTTTTCAACAAGGGAATTGAAATAAAAGGAATTTCTTGCTTTTTGTTGAAGTTAGTTATCATAAAGAAAATGCAAAGGCAAGGGCTGGAGAGATGGCTCAGCGGTTAAGGAACTTGCCTCCAGTGCCTAAGGCCCCAGGTTCAATTCCCCAGGACCCACTTAAGCCAGACCCACAAGGTGGTGGCTCTGGTTCTCTCTCTCTCTCTCTCTCTCTCTCTCTCTCTCTCTCTCTCTCTCTCTCTCTTTCTCTCTGCTTGAAAATGAACAAATAAAGTATTTTAAAAAAAGAAAATGCAAAGGCGAAAGGCTGAGTGTGATTATAGGTAAATGAAATAATTGGATATTTTCTGATTCTGTTAAACCCGTAGGTAACAAGTGCAGGGCTTTATTTCTCTTTCTTACTTACACATAGCAGGGGTTCTCACACATAAGAAGTAAAATATGAGCAGATTTACGTAAACACTGCTTGGTTGGGTATTTGTTGCATATAACTAAGAATACATAGGAGAGATGTTGTTTTCCTGAAATATAGAATTGTGTAAGATTTCAAGTATTCAGAGGGTTTTTTGTTATATTTTAAAAGTAATTAATGAAAACATAAAGATACTTCTTTTTCTGATAAATCTAACTTCTTCAAAGCAGTCTTAAATCATCATAATAATTGCTGACTGTACACTTTCCCAGTAAGAAAACAAAACAAAACTTCAGAGGTTACTTATTTCTGATTCAAGAAACACAAGTCATGTGCTCACTTTTGGCCATTCTGATTATCTACCTATTACAGCAAGTGTCTTCATGAGGTTTCCAAGATATGAACAGAGAAGCAGCTTTGGGAAGGGTCAGAAGAAAGAGGAAGGAAAAAACGGAAGGACCTCAGAGGCAGGAACCAGGAAATCACCGCAGAAGGCACAGCATGCTGGTACCACATGGGATGGAATTATCCAGGAGCAGCCTGATTTTTGTCCTGTCCAACCCTCCCTGTCACAGGATGACAGGTCTGGAGGAGGAGCAAAACTGAACTGAGTATATACTCTGAGAAGATGAGCTGATCATTGAGGAGGTTTGCTTTTTAAAGGCATTAAAATGAACCATTGCTCTCTTGAGAACATTTTTAATGAGTCTTTAATGGACAGTATTTTCATTCAGCAGTATTTTTTTAGTCACTAAATCTAAAAGATTTTCTAAAATTTTGTTGATATTCTAAAACTTAAACTCACTGTGTGGCTGGAGGTGCTGTCCTGATCGTGGTCCTTGGATCTCAGCACATCTGCTCATTTGTGCGGCAGCTTAATGAAGTAGTGAGCAAAAACTCAGCTGTTCTGGCAGGTTTCAAGAGACCCTGGTGAGATGCCAGTGACCTTGAAGGGCCACTTCCACAGTGTCAATAATAATTAGACAATTGGATGTGGCTGCCATTAGCAATCATGGATTATGTTCCTCCACTGGAATTTCTAAGCTTACCAGTGGTTCACACTCAAGGGCTGTATTTTCTAAATTTACATCTTGCAATGAACCACTTCTGCAAGATGCTGCTTTGAAAGGTTCAAGAGTAACTCTATCTGCCTTTGGAGCAGACTGCAGAGGTGCCAGGATGCAGGAAAGCCTATCCCTTTGTTCATGCCTCCTTTCCTCGATCTATGTACCTAACAGAACCCCTAGCCTGTCCGTTTAGAGACTAGTAACATCAGTCAAGATCTTGGAAGACACCAAAGCACACATGTTAGAACTTTTGTATAGTATCATTCCACCTGAGGGAAATGGCCTCTTGTTACTCATCCTCAGACTATTGTTTTCTTGAGTGAGCACAAAATCACTCCAGAGAGTAAAGATGGTACGCAACAGGATCTCCAGTCATGATCAGAGTGACAACACTTTAGAAATGCCTGGAAATTAGAAATGTTATGAATAAGCTTCAGTCATATCTCAAGCTCATAAACATACCCAGAGGAAGATCAAAACAAAGCCACAATCACCCCTTCTCAAGGTCATGGTTTCTTTTCTCGTTCATAATGCTGACTTCTGTGGTCTCAAATAAACAAAGGAAAATAGTGAAGAGTAATACAGAATAAAATGATGACTTCATTCTTCCTTGACAACTTATTTTGCTGATGCTTAAAAGGTTTTCTTTAATATGTGAAACACTAAGTATTGCCTATTAGATACAAGCAATCTTAAGTGTCAGCCAAGAATGTTCAAATTCATAATAGTTGTAGAAGAAATGAGGTACAACAGAATAAAATGGGAGACAGGGTTGGCACGGAGGTTCCCTCAGGACTTAGAGTGCTCTTAGGGGCAAAACGTTGATGCTATCTTTGCACATGTTCCCACTGAAGGGCTCAAGGAGGCTCTGAGCCTCTTGTTGAACACTCTAAGCTGCTTATGGGCTGTTTGGTTCCAAATTTTTCATATTGTTGTGCTTTTTGTTGGTAATTTTGCTGTTCAAATATTCTCTAAGTATAGAACTGAAGTGCTATTCAGGGTCTTAAGCTCAGCATAAAGTGGCTGTGTTGTCCCTCAGGAGGAAAGACATTTTAGACAAGCTTTGCTCAGACACGGGTTTGGGTGCTGCTAGCCCAGAGTTCAATGTCAATGAACTCACAATGTATATTAAAGAAGGCATCACTGCCAGGCTTGCTGGTGTATCTGTGACCCTAGCACTTGAAAGGCTAAGGCAGGAGGAGTGTGAATTTGAAGCCAGGATGGACTTCATAGTGAGATCCTGTTCAAAATATCTAAAATAAATTAATAAGTAAATAAAAATAATAAAATAATTTGTCTTTAAACAGAAATGTATAAAACACAATGTTATATATCAACTGTATGAACCGAAAGGAAAACATTTTGAGAAGAAGGCTTCCAAGAACCCAACCTTGTATTTCCCCAAGCAACAATGGTTTTGCATTTGTTGATTCAGTCGTTATTGTGACTTTATAGAATCACTCCTGAAATACAAGGATCTACTACTTAAGTAAACAATATTGAGTTACAAAAGTAAAAAGTAGATAAGGTTAAACTCCATGCAGTGATCTAGTAGTTGATTTCAGAACAATCTTTCACCAAGAACTGGAAAAACCATATATTCGTTTTTGAAGATATTCAGACTATAAAGAATGGACTGTGGGCCCAAGTCCAGGACAGAAAGGACAGCCATGGAAGTAATCAAAGTGCCACTGAAAGAAGCTACATACTGTACTTATGGATTGGAAGCCTGAATCTACTGGAAATGTCAAATCCCCCCTCCAAGTGGATCAACCTCCCACGTAATCCAATGAAAGTTGCTTGGAGGAAACTAGCTTAAGCTTGTGAAATTGAAGAGCAAATTGGGAATGTTCCCACTAGCTTCTCTTCATAGAGAGCTGCACTGAGTAATACAGTAGCACAAGAACAGATGAGCAGACCAGAGCAACGGAATGCAGAGTCAAGGAGCACATCCACATTTGATAAATGACACAAGTACACCTTCAGAGGCTCAGGTAAAGGATAAATGAGGTACTGTGTTAAATGGCCAAAACTACCCCATCTAGTATTGCCAAACAATAAGACCAAGTAGATGCAGGTTTGAGTGGAGAAGAGGAACTAAGTATCTAGAAAATAAGGAAATATCTTTACATCTTTGAGGCAGGCAAAAATTTCTTAGGGAGAATATAGTCACATCCACCCTATGCAAAAAAAGAATAAATAAAAGATTAATGACTGGGCTGAGTACTAAGATATACAGGATCCCTTGCCACAAGGACTAATACAGACAGCCCACGGAGGAGGATATACAACTGATCAGGGATGGGGATGGGGGGAATTGGGGAATTCGGGATAACAACGCATTGTTTGCCCACTAAATAATGTAACTCATTATGGACAATAAATATATATTAAAAAAAGATTAATGGTAGCACATTAATTAATGAATTGCCATTATAAGAATTAAATGGAAGTCACATAGTGAAGTGCTTGGTTTTCAGACAAGATTCACAAGAGTAGCTGAAGGGAGGTGTGAAAAATTTGTAGACCTTTTTTTCTGGCTTCTATCTCTCATTTTCAAAATATTCTCCGTAGAGCATTAACTCTTACCTTTCTGGACTGAATCACCCAATCTTTCCAACTAGCCTCTAGGAAACCTCTAGGGAGTTGATGGGAGAGCTGTCATACCTTCTAGAATGAGGTAGGGTTGGGTGTGGGAACCACACATGCTGCAGCTCCAGCCATGATGGTATGAGAAAAGCCATCTTAAGCCCAGCCCTTACTCCGGGAGGCAATTTGTATTATTAGGAAAGGTGGCAAATTCTTGGCAAATGGGGCTGTTCACTAATCAGGAAGCAAAAGAATCAAAAGGATGCCGTTAGAAAGAGCTAAGGGGAGAGGGTATTTAAGGGGTCAACACACACCCTAAATGAAAATATTCATAAGCATTCAAAGGATATTCAATTTTATTCATAATTACAAAAACAAACATTGAAACCACAGTGAAATACCAGTATATTCCCATCATAAAGGCTGACAGCAAGAAATGCTGATAAGGAATTAACAAGACATTCGATGATGGCTGACATCCCGGCAGGAGACAAAACACCCTTGGCCTTCACACAGGGCCCAGATGAAACCTATGAGAAAGTGACAGGACAAACAGGAGACCAACCATCACAGCAAGTCTGATAACCCATGAAAGGTCAATGGAAACAGACACCAACGATACCCATCACAACCCAGGGCAAAGATCCAGAGACACTTAAGATCTCAACAATAAAGCAGACTTAAAACTTACCCACTATGACTCAAGGAACTGAGCGGAAGAGGGGGCAGAAAGAATGTAAGAGCCATGGTGGGGGAGAATATCCAGAGACATTGCCCCCTCAGCAACAATACACAAAGGAGGAAGAAAAAAAAAAAGAAAAAACTGGCTCCCTCTAGTACAGTTCATAACCCCCTGTCCTATGGACAGATCTAGTATGCGCACTAAGGACCCCAGTGGGTAGGGGACAGAGAGGAGGGAAACCAGGACACCTTCATAAGATTTGCTCATACAATGTATATACTCATTCATAATAAAGATATAAAAAATGAAAAAAAAAAGAAATGCTGATAAGAGGGCTGGAGAAATGGCTCAGTGGATATGGTGTTTATCTGCAAGCTTAATGACCTGGGATCAATTCCCCAGTACCCAGGTAAAGCCAGATACCCAATGCCGTACATACATCTGGAGCTCACTTGCTCCCCTCTCTTTCTTTCTCTGTCTCTGTCTCTGTATATATATATATATATATATATATATATATGTTGATGAGAATGGGGAGCTGAAACTCTTGAATGCTGGGCAGTTATTTAATGCTACAATTTTGTGTGTAACTTGATAAAACTACTTAAACTTTCCTACTAATGTTAAACTTATATGTGTCCTATAATCTGGCAATTCTACTCCAAGACAAACCACTGAAGAGTACACCAAATACTTTACCAAAATACATGTATATGAATTCTAAGGGTACGATTGGAGTGATCAAAATTGGACATGAAGGTTGCTATCAACTAGATCAATGAGTTATGGCCTGCTTACATAATGCAATACTATTCAGATTCAGCAGTGACATCGCACATGCAACAACTTGTGTGATTCTCACCAACCTAATGGGAAGCAAAACAAATTGTAAGCAAAATGACATATAAAATGTTAAAGTTTGAAAACAAGGAGCATTAATTATGGTGCCAGAGAAAAATCAAAGAAAGGAGGAAGAATTGGAGGAGAAGGAATAATAAGGGGCGAAATAATACTTAAAGAATTAATATAATCTTCTCTGCGAATCATTCCATTGATTTTTTTGTGTTTTAAGCAGCTTGTAATTCTTACTTAGTATTTTTACCCCCAAAGGCATGAAGATAAAAATATTTGCTAGAAGTTACTAAACAGTTTCTCAGAGCTAAAGCTGTAAAACAATAACACTTTCATGGACCACATATTATGTTGGGGAAAATCTTTTTGCCACTTAGTGAAATATTAAAATAATCCTAAAGACACTCTGAAGGGTTGCCTGGTAGACTTCATGAAGTGAGGGAACTGTAGCCAGTTGAAGCAAAGAGGAACTTCTTAGTCCAGGCTCTCCTCCTTTGATGGTGGGGAAACTGAACCAGGAGACAGAGCAAGGGGCACCCTGCAGGGTGAATGTGTTATAAAGGATGCTGTCATGGTTTGATCCAGGTGTTCCCCACAAACAAATGAATGTGTTCTGATAGATCGATCCTCGGCTGATGGCAGTTTGGGTTTTATAACCTCAATGGAGCTGTGTTGTTGGGGGCGGGCTTATGGGGTTATAAACCAGCTTCCCCTTGCCAGTGTTTGGCACACCTTCCTGCCGCTGTTTCCAGTGCTGTGGCAGAGGTGATGTCCACCCGCTGATCATGCCATCGTTTTCCCTGCCAGGATGGAGTCTCCCCTCGAGTCCGTAAGCCAAATAAACCCAGTCCTCCATAAGCCGCTTTTGCTTGGGTTCTTTCTGCGCAGCAACTAGAAAGCTGACCACAACAGATGCTAAGCAACAGGAGGTAGTCCTTGGGACAAAGTCAGAATGCATGTTGCCCAGAACAGTGTTTGAGAGAACAGACTTAGGAAGCTTGGGCAAAACACTTCATGGGAAGGAGAAGCAAGCAACAACATACTGGGTGCTAACTCTGTGGCAAGCACAGTGCATGGTGGTTTAGACTTTTTCAAGCCCCCCTTTCTGCCTCTCATTTTTTACAATGTTATGAAGGCACAATTGTAACCAACAAGGTGCACATATTCATGTTGTAGAGTGGAATGAGTTTTAGCACATACACATGAACGTAATGGTGATTTTCTTTAACTATTATGTCACAAAAAACAGTAGCTTTTCTATATACAAATTTACACTAAGAAAGAAATCAGGAAAACAATTGCATTCATTACAGCTTTTAAAAAAACTAGAAATGAATGTAACAAAAAAAGTGGAAAACCTCTACAATGAAAGTTTTAAAGTATTGAAGAAAGACTCCTGGGCATTGGGCATAGGGGCATGCATGCTGGGAATCCCAGCACTTGGGACAGTCTCAAAAAAATAAAAATAAAATAAGAGGAAAAAGTCATGATTCTAAATAAACACAAATAAACAAAATAACACTGAAGAAAGTAATTAAAGTCACTAGAATGGAACTGGGGACTTAGGGTGATATGCACTGGGAGCCAGACTCTTGGGCCCCCAAGGAGAGGTGTACTATGTGAGCGATTGAAGGAGAGGCTACTAAAAATAGAATCTAGCTAATTCAGAAATGTGTATCTCAGTTAACCTATACTGATCTCACTCTCTGATGGAGATTCTGTTTGTATCTTTCAGAATTCAGGGAGAGAGCTGTGGCCCATCCAACCCTACCAATGAACCTCAGCTGACATCCTGAACCAGTAGCTGACATCCTGGCAAGAGATGAGCCATCCCAGACATACCGTGGAGAATCCATATGGAACCTCGCAGAGAATGATGGGATGAACAAGTGACTCACACCCACAGCCAGTCAGTCAACACAGGATAAGCCTGTGAGACAGACACCAATGATTTTCGACACAACCTAAAGCAGAAGTAAAGAGACCCCTAAGTCCTCAACAATAGAACAGCCTTAATACTCACCCACCACGACTCAGGGAACTGAGTGGAAGAGGGGCACAAAGATTGTGAGAGCCTTGGTGGGGGAGAATATCCAGAGACATGGCCCCCCTCAGTAACAATGGGGGATAGAGAAGAGGGACACTGGGGAACTAGGGATAACAACTCATTGTTTTCCCATTAAATAATATAACTCATTATGGACAATTAAAAAAAAGGCACTAAAAGATGGAAAGACCTCTTAAATTGGCAGAATTATTATAGCGAAAATGGCGACATTGCCAAAAACAACTTATAGATTCAATGCAATCTATTTTTTAGATTCTATACATTTTATTTATTTATTTTAGGTTAATATCTTTATTATGAATAAGTATATATATTATATGAGCAAATCTTGTGAATGTGTCCCCATTTCCTTCCTTTTTGTTCCCTACCCACTGGGGTCCTTCCTCGGTGCACATACTGGATCTGTCCATAGGTTGGGGGTTATGAACTGCACCAGAGGTAGCTAGTTTTTCTTTCCTTTTTTTTTTCTTTCCCCCTTTGTGCATTGTTGAGGAGGAGGGAAATGTCTCTGGATATTCTCCCCCACCATGACTCTTTCATTCTTCCTGCCCCATCTTCCACTCAGTTCCCTGAGTCATAGTGGGTGAGTTGTGAGTCTGCTTTGTTATTGAGATCTTAAGTATCTCTGGACCTCTGACCTGGGTTGTGTTGGTTATCATTGGTGTTTGTCTCCATTGACCTTTCATGGGTTATCAGACTTGCTGTGGTGATTGGTCTCCTGTTTGTCTTGTAACTTCCTCATAGGTTTCATTTGGGCCCTGTGTGAAGGCCAAGGGTGGTTTGTCTCCTGCCCCTTCATATATGGCTTCTAACCAGGTTAAGCCTGAACATTAAGAAAATCAATGCAATCTTTATCAAAATTCCAATGACATTCTGCAAAGAAATACAAAAAGAAGCAATTCCAAAATTTACATGGAAGCACAAGAGTCCATGGATGTCCAAAGCAATCCTGATCAAAAGGAATAATGCTAGAGTTATCACCAGATTCCAAGTTACATTAGACTCATAGCAATAAAAACAGCATGGTATGGGCACAAAAACAAGCACATAAGTTAATGGAACAGAAGACCCAGAATTAAATCCATAGAGCTATGTAGGTACCTGATCTATGATAGAGGTTTCAAAAACACATATTTGGGGAAAAAAAAAAACTTCTTCAACAAATGATGCTGGGAAGAATAGCTGTCAACATATAGAGAAATGAAACTAGATCCCCATCTCTCACCCTATGTAAAAATTAATTCAAAACAGCTTTTCTGCTTTGAACTGCCTTTGGAATAAAGGCCAACAGGATGTTCAAATGCAGTAGTTTCTGCCTCTGTTTTGCTGGAATGCAAAAGCTGAGCTAGCAATAACTGATGACTTCCTTCACATGGCATAGTGAAGGGTTAACTCATCTGAGCAGGACTACAAAGAGAAAAGCTCCAAATTGGTGCTGCCAGCATCCGTCAGGTCCACAGCTTGGAACCACCCAAGAGACAGAGCATCTTGAGAGACAGTGCAAAGATGATATGACATCTCCCTTAGATATGTGACATTCTCAAGTGTGTCTCTAAGTGGCCTATATAGGGCGACTGATATGCTCCTCTTGAAAGGAAGAGAATGACTGTGCCCCAGGTCCATGCATATCTGTTATCTTTCTCTCTCCTTCCATCTTGCCCTCCCCACCCCCTGCTCTTTTCCTCTCACTGATGAAGATATGGAGAAAAGCATGGGGCAAAGAACTGACAGTGATCCTTTCATAGCAGCTGGCCAAAACCAGATTCCTGACAGTACCCAGTGGATCAGCCAAAAGAGGTCGTTTCCCAGTAGAACTCTAAGATAAGTTGGCCAGTCAACACTTAGACTACCTCTTCTGAAAACTGTAGCAGAAGAGGGCCTCGCTAAGTCACATCTGCATTCCTGTGCTACAAAACAAGTGTTTTGCTCATAGTGGTAGACATGATAAATGAACCCTAGAACCAATACTATATCCCCAAGGATATCTTAAATAGAATATTGTCAATGAGGGGCCCTTAGAGTGGGCCTGAATCAAGGGACAAACAGGAGATCCTTGGGTCATGGGTAGATGGTAGCAAGGAGAATTTAATGAAGAAATAGCAAATGTATTCCATGAATTTAAAGTCTATATTGTCTATACATCACACCCAAAGAGCTCTGATAACTGATCATTACCTTATCAGTCATTTAATTCTTTGGTTGCTGGGATATAAAGGACTTGGATATAGCAGCCCAGAGAACAAGTAACAAGGCAGGGCAAGAAGAAAGGATGAGCTCACCAAACCCTTTCCTGTTGCAACTTTCTGGGAGGTCTTGGCCTAGTGAAGGAAAGCATCCCAAGTACAAGAGCTTATAGCTCTGAAATCTGACCAAATGACATTGGGATTATTTGATGATTTTCTTAAAGTAGTCCCTTAAGCAAGAGTGAACATAGGCTCTTTTATTACCTTGCAATGACTAGGGAAAACATGGATCCTGCCTGATATTTTTCAAGATGCACGAAGTGAGTTTGAAGTAGGGGTCTTGACTGGCACCACTGATGTTTGTGCTGGTAACTGTGTGTGAATGAGGATAACCTGTGCCCTGGAGGACAGGTGGCAGCATTACCTTTTTCAACCCACTAGTTACTGCTACTATTTGCCCAGTTGTGAAAACTAAAAATATCTCCAGACACTGCAAAATGTCCTATGATGTGGGGTAGAAGATTGCCCGTGGCTGAAAGTTAGTAGTTCAAAAAAGTATAGTAAAACAGAAATGAAAACTTATTTGTGTTGATACATTGCTAGATCACACTAGAACAAGAATTGTTTAAACAGGTTCTAGAAATCAAATGGAGAACTTGGAGAGAAACTCCCAACTCTCCAGGGTCTTGCCTAAAGGAAGTTCTTGGGAAGAAGATTTGACATTTGGTAAGAAAAACTCTTATCTATTTAAAAATAAAAAAAAGAGAGAGATGTTTTTTGACATGCGATCCTTAGGAACTGGCTTGGTTTATTTTCTGCTACTATGACCGAACAGCAGAGATGAGATAGCTTCTGGGTCACAAGTTAATTTCCAACAGTTCTGGAGGCTGGGAAGCACACCAGCGCCCAGTGAGGGCGTCTTGTTGTGTAGTGACATGGTGGAGGGATCACATGGCAAGAGTGAGGGCATGTTCCTGCTCAGGCCTCATTTCCTCATCATATAAAGTCATTAGGAAGACCCCACCCTGGTAACCTCATCTAACCCTGTTTCCCAAAGTCCCACCTCTGCATACCAACATATGGGGTTGAGGATTAAGCTACCAATCTTTTAGGGAAACATTCAAAATGCAGCAAGAACCTACTGAGCATGATACCTTTGAGCTAACTACATTCTTTTCTAGCTCTTTCTTGGTCTAAAAGATTCAATTCCGAATAAATGCTCTCCCTTACATCCTGTCCTCACCCACATACAGGTGTCCATGCAGTACACCATTAAGATTATATAGTACAACTCAGAAAGAAGGAAATTCTTGGACTAAATGCACAGTCCTGTATATTTCCTAAAAATTAAATGAAACAATGAATTAATTTAAAGTTATATAAATTAAACCTCAACAAAACTTGAGAAGACAAGTCAAGAGCCACAGAAAGGCACCTGGAGATCTCTGTGCTGTGGGTCTTCTGCATGGATGCTATCAGCTGCTATGTGGTGACATGTGACACTTTCCTTGGGTTACCATCTTCCTGCTAAATCATGGCTTTCAGAATTTATTACATCTCCTTTGACTTTGCTTGTGGCTAAACCTTCACATACTGATGCTCCACTGGTGAGAAAATTTCATTTCGAGAAATTGGAAAGGGAAACGGCCTCTTCAATCTTATTTGATTTCAGTTATTGTCATGCAGCTAAGTGGTCTCAGGCTCGTTTTCTTTTCACATATTGAGCTTGGATCTCCAGAGAGGTTATTTTTCAAAAGGAGATTTTTTAGGTAACCATTATGTCATATGGGGTGTAATATTTGGGACCTGAGGAAAGAGAAAAGACTCTGCAAACATGTTCCACAAACATCTCCTTATCACAAGCCCATCGGACACAGTGCAGTGGACCCACCCATCAAAAGTAGCGGGGAGGATGTAGAGATGGATTAGTGATTAAGTTTCTTGACTGCAAAGCCTTACAACTGGGGTTCAGTTCCGCAGTACCCATGTAAAGCCAGATGCACAAAGTGGCGCAGGTATCTGGAGTATGTTTGCAGTGGCTGGAGGCCCTGGCATGCTTAGTCTCTCTCTCTTCTCTCTCTATCTTCTCTCTCTCTTTCTCTCTTTCTCTCTCCCCTCTCTCTTTGCAAAATATGAATGAAATGTTTTTGTTTTAATGTAGTGGATACACACAATCAAGGCCATGGTTCTCCTGATGTCCTCTTTTCTAAATGGAATTGATTATTGGGCTAATAATATAAAATAAATCTATATCAGTACAATATAGTGCCTATCTGAGGACAATAAAATTGAAGGCATAGGTTGAGTGGTTAACTAAGTTCTTTCTGTAGTAATTTGAACAAACTAGTTAATTAAAAAAAAATTTTGCCAGTTATACCACATAAAGAGGTCTAATATCCAGAACTTACAAAGAACTCAAAAAATTAAGTAATAAAACACCAAAGATCCATCTCAAAAATGGGGGACTGAACTCAACAGGGAATTCACAGGGGAGGAAACACAAATGGCTAATTCTCATTTAAGAAAATGTTCCTCATCCTTAATCATCAGGGAAATACAAATCAAAACAACAATGAGATTTCACCTTACTCCAGTCAGAATGGCAATCATTAAAAAACATCTACCAACAATAGATGTGGTGAGGATGTGGGAAAAAGGAACCCTCATTCATTGCTGGTGGGAGTGCAAACTTGTACAACCACTATGGAAAGCAGTGTGGAGGCTCCTGAAAAACATGCATATAAAACTACTAACAGACCCAGATGTCACTCTACTGGGCATCTACCCTCAAGATTCCTCACATCAGCATAGAGACATTTGCTCAACCATGCTGGTAGCTGCTCAATTCATCATAGCTAAGACTTGGAATCAACCCAAATGCTTATCACTGGAAAAATGGATATCAAAGTTGTGGTACATTTACACTATGGAATTCTACTCAGCAGTAAGGAAAAATGACATATGAAATTTAAAGAAAAGTGGACAGACTTGGAAGAGATCATACTTAGTGAACTCACACAAGAACAGAGAGACAAACGCCACATAGTAAGCAAACCTGACAGGTGATTTCAGAGACTGGCAAAGGGGATGAAAGGAATTGGAGGGATGGAAGGAAGGGGGAGATATACAATAATCTAAACCAATAATGAATTGATACCATAAAATTATTGTTTTCATACAGTAAGCTCTGGAGGAAGCTGGGGGCATCATCTGGTAAGAAGGGCCCTGAAGAAGGTGGGAGGAAGCCTAACTCCAAGATAAATTGCTCTGGCCTATGACTCCCTGTCCCAGTAATTGGTTATTTCCCACACTGAGTTGTTGACTGAAGGGACCCACAAGGTCCCCAAAACAAGACAGGCTTATGTCAAAGCTCTTGAATATCTTCCCCAGGCAAAAGATAAGACCCTCTTTTTGAAGATACCACAGACTTTCATTGTTATATAGAGACCACACTGGCTCCAGAAAGGTAACTAGCTCCCAGATGGTAGCCTGTGTAGAGCTACAAGACATTACACGAGCTGCCAGGGAAACTGGCCAATGATAGTCAGAGAAAGCAGAAGACACTGATCTATCACACCAACCCATGTTATGAGAATGCTGAGGATACTGCTAAACAGCAAAGTCCAGCAAACCAAGAGTGCTCATCTGTGCAATAGTTGCGTTAAACCTAGGTGGGTAATCAATGGCTTGCTGATTGGCTAAGAGATCCACTCAGTGGCAAGGAACCCATAATTGGACCTGGGATCCAAGGCAAACTCTTATGGAGACCAAGAACCCAGACTCCAAAGGGAAACCCCCACTAACCAGGGATCTACAGAGAGGCTACACCCATTAGAATCTCGCCATATTAACAATGATTATCTCCTTTAACCTATTCTGCTCTCACTCTCTGTTGGAGATTCTGTTTGTATTTTCAGAAGGCAGCGAGAACTCTGGACAACCAAATTCCACCAAGACATGAGATGATGGCTGACTCCCACCAAGAGATGAAACATTCCTAACTCATCATCTAGGGCCCTGAGGAAGGGGCGAGATGAGCAAGAGAACTACCTCCACAGCAAGTTAGATAACCTGTGAAAGGTTAATGGAGACAGACATGGAGGATAGACAACATAGCCAAAAGCAGAAACTCAGAGACTCTTAAGATCTGAATAGTACAGCAGACTTAAAACTCACCCACCATGACTCTGGCAACTTTGCAGAAGAGGGGGCAGAAAGATTGTAATAGCCATGGTGTGGGAGAAAATCTAGAGAAATTGCACTCCTCCTTAACAACAACACACAGAGAAGAAAAAAAACTGGCTACTGCTTGTACAATTCATAACCCCGTATCCCATGGACTGGTCCAGTAATCCCACTGAGGAGGACTGGCAGAGGGTTGGGGACAGGGAGGAGGCAAATGGGGGCAACATCACAAGACTTGCTCATACAATGTATCTAATTGTTAACAATAAATAAGTTAAAATAAAGAAAAGAAGCCTAGAAAATCAAATCTTAGGCAAATGTTTCCTAAAATGGCCGAGTTTTCATTTTCGTGGCACTGTTTTTCAATGGAGGTTTGCATTGCTCTGGCCATGGCACAGGCTATCCTGAAATGATGGGCGGGAAAGAGAGAGAAATGAATCATGGAGACAACAGGAGGGAAAACATCAGCCAGGAGTTAAGCCTCTGCTTCCCAGCCTGCTCCATGGTTTCTTGACATCAGCTTAATTTTTTTTCCAATGACAAATTTGTTTATGTCATTTGTAATAAATTATGGAAGGCATAGAAAGTGAAAGAAGAAAATCATGTCGCTCCTTATCACATGTCAGTGATGAGAACCGAGTGACAGGCATGGGCATCATCTTCTTCATACCAAAGGAAAGGAAGTGGGGTTCCTAAAAGTCCGTGTCCTTAAAGCTTTGCTCTATCAGTGCATAGATACTTACATCTCCTAGGAGTTTTTTTTCTGGCCAGATATAAGATGGAATTCCTAAAGAATGCCTTCAGACAAGGCTCTGGGGACAAGCTAGTTGCTCTCAGAGCTCTTCATCTGCTTCCTCCAGCCAACCTATTGATCGAGTGTTGCCACACAGAAGTCGTTTCACATGTTCATTTTTCTCTGATCTCCTTTAAGCAAACGGTTTATTAGCTGAGGATGATTTTTGTCCCTCCACTCCGGGACATTTAGCAAGGTCTGCAGATATTTTGAGTTATCACCTCTGGATGAAACAGTGTTATCTGGGTGATGCCCAGCAGGCAGAATTTCAGGGACACTGCTAAACATCCCCAGATGCACAGCAGAGCCCACACACAGCATGGGACCACAGAGCCCAGATGCTCACAGGCCCCACGGTGCTTAGAGATCACCGCTGGGACATTTTATTCTATAGTCATCACTTTATCTCTTCCGTCTTTGATGCCCCTTGTCTTCCAAGATTATGATCACACTGCTTAGCAACTTTCCCCCGTGCTATACTTAAAAACTTAGTTATATTGTATCCTTTCCACAACATGACATTTCCTGCAGTGCGACCATCTATCAAGTGACTTAACTCCTTTTTACTGATGACCAGCACTTCTATTTACAGTATCTCAACATCGTACATAATGTTGGTATAAGCATTCTTGACCGTATATCTGTTTCCATTTGTCTAATAATTTTCTTTGGATGGATTCCTAGAAGAACAATTACCGAGTCAAACTAAATGAGCTCTTTCTCTTGTTGCCAAATCACTTTCCCAAAGAACAGTCTCTGGCAGTAGATTCAAGGGCTCCCCAGGCCTTCTCTGCTTCTACCGCTCACTGCTGAGTTTCGACCTGACATGCTATACCATCAGCACTTACAGCCTGTACAGTACTTGACATGCTGACATCAGTGCTGCATTTGACCTCTGGGACTTGAATGCTTAACTACCACTTCTCAGCTGACTAATGTTAAGTAGCAAGATCAAGCATTACGCCCACCTCACCCAAACCTCCACAGAAGAACCTCTGGTTTTCAAAGAGGATTCCTTCAAGAACATGCCTATATAGAAGGAGGAGAAGTGAGGGGAAGGAGGCAGGAGAGAGGGAACAAGAGGAAGAAGATGACCACAGAACTGAGGCCAGGAGCTAATTTGCCTTCAGTGTTCTTTGCACTGAACCTTACTGCCTCATTGTCACTGAACTGGCATCTCTGCCATTGCATGAGAAGAACGTGCCTGAACACGGATGTGCACACATAGGATTGAGTTCCAGTTCTCGCCTGGACCGGCCCTCTCCAGTAGATGGTGCTGTTTTTCCAGTGTTTAAATGGACCACAAAGTAAATCATTGTAACTTTTGATCGATTGAGCAAGGGTTGCTCAAGGGTATTTCGTGAAGTCTACTTTGCACATTGCTGTTATTGAAATTGCTCGCAGGACTTCAATTGTATCTGAAAATGAGACGGTGTATCTCCAACATAAAGCCAGTCTGATCAACACTGATGAAAACAATACGTTTTCAGAAGCACTGAGGGAAAGTCAGCGATGAAGCACCACCCCACGGCCTCAATGTATTAAACTTGGCTTTTCCCTAGAGCTTAGAAGAAAGGGGCTCAGAGACTGGTCTTTGGTAGGGCATTTGTAAGGAATATTACTCACCATGAAGATTTCATATTGCTTCCATGGTAGATACTTATAATGAGTCACATGAGTTAAATGGACATCAGTGACTCATTTTCCACAATATTTGATATTAAGATGGAAGGAGGGGTGAAATACTCCTTTCAGCACAAGTGGAGATAAATTTCTTCCTGCCAACATGGGTTACAAGTCTTTTTTAAGACAATTAAGACTCAGAGAAGAACAGCCTCTTTCCTAGGCTGAGTAAGTCTCTGCATTAAGAAAATTAGGCCAGCCCATTTCTTTTTGTGGGTCTGAATATGGTACCTTGCCTTCCATTCACGACTAGAGAAGAAAGAGGACTGCTTAGAAAAGCAAGGGACCAAAGCCAAACGCACAGAACCCAAACCACTTCTAAACTTCAGTCCCTAAAATTCACATCACCAATGCCATCACTAACTCCTAGAGGATCCCCTGTGTTCAAAGGCAAAAGCACACTACTCAGGCTGCTGGTGATGAGACCCAAGATTGATAAGGCTGCTAAGTTGATGAATTCTAATAGTTTCCTTCAAAAATCTGTAATCTAACAAGAAATGTGAGGTCTTGTTTGGTCTTCAGAGGGAGGTGTCCCCAAGACCAAAGTGAGAAAAAGCAGTATTTGTAAAATATTTCAGGTCAGGCTCAACATTTTTCTGTAATGATCTGTGGTTATAAACTCAGGGACCCTAGTGTGTGGCCCCCCTTTCATTTCCCAAAAGAACATGGGTAGATTTGATTTTATAGACTATTTATTTAAAAAGCTCACAAAAGGGGGCTTAGTGGTTAATTGCACTTGCTTGCAAAGCCTTGAAGTCTGGCTTCAATTCCCCAGTACCCATGTAAAGCCAGATGTACAAGGTGGCACATGCATCTGGAGTTCATTTGCAGTGGCAAAACCCCTGGAAATACTTTCTCTGACTTTCCCTTTCTTCTCTCTCTCATCAATAAAAAAACTTCCACAATGTAGGTTCTCCCTGTAAAAAGGATCAAGCATTTGAGGAAGAGGCAGGTAGAGAACAGAAAACAAACTACTATTTCGGATCTAGAAACATCCTATAGAAAGCTGCTTCTGTTCACTCAGAACTGTTTCATGGAAACACAGTAGTTTCTAACTCAACTTGTATTCCAGTCTGATCTTTCAATAATACAAGTTAACAAATGGAACAAACTCTCTGTAAACTAGCAAGATTTGAACAGTTACACCGCTGAGTCTTTTCCACACAAACTCGGTCTGATGGACTCTTGTTATTTTGCTCCTTGAAATAGGCCATTGGCAACCAATTTTATTCCTGGTTTGCTTAGGGAAGACATTTTAGAAACTACATTTTCAAAGGTCTCATCAATGTTGCAGATTTTCGATCATAAATATGTACATTGCAACATATATCCTCCAATCAGAGGAGACAGGTTGACAGCTCTCCCCATGTCAGGCAACGGATTCAATCAGAAGATTCAACCTTAAAGCTTGAGTGTCAATGTGAAAATGCACCATATCTAAGGAAATTCCACTTCAAGTAACATGAAAATTTACCCTTGAAGACTCCCTGTCTGTCCTAGTTGAAAGGCTCAGACTTATTTGTCAAGGTTTTATGCTGCAGTGATAATCATTACATTAAAAAGTTTTTTCATCTATCATTACTTAGTATCTGAACTTGCTGTGCTACGGTTCTCTTTTTCACAGGAAGCTGAGTGGGTTAAAGAAAAACTTTATAGAAGCTTGAAAGAAAGCATCTCCTTCCGATTTCATAGGACTTCAAATTCACTAACATGCTATCATGTTCCTCACATTGGAGGTGAAAATACATCAAGCCATGGTTTAACCACAGTTAAAAGTTACTTGAGCAATGTGAGTAAATGCTATTCACAAAGCCACAGTCACATAGCTAGGAAGACCCTTGGGGAAGTTTCAGTGAAGTCACAACATAACAAGAAAAGGGAAAGAAATGTAAATGCACCAAAGGTTAAAGACATCCACATCTTCCAATTCAATTTGGTAAGTTCGAAAGTACATTAAGGTTTTCTCATGGAGAAAACGTAAAAAGTATGGATTCTATACAGTCTGCCGCTTTCCAGTGGTGTTTTCTATTTGCGAGGACTTTCTGAATTCTGTTTTCTCTAAGTATTTCCCTTAGGCTTGAGCAGACATGAGGGTGTCCCATTTTCTATTAAAAAAAAAAAGTCCGTTTGGCCAACTTGCAGTCATTTGCTCTGCCAGCTGGGTGATTGATGGCACAACCAAAAGGCAGGCTCCATCTAGTTGGATTCTTTTCTCTTTTAGGTGTTAGCCATCTCCCTAATTTAAGCTGCTTCCAATGCTGCGTGTCACTTTTCACCAGCTCAGGGTTTCTAGCACCATTCAGGCAATCTTCATGTTTTGATTGGGAACTTTCCTGAGACAAATCTCATTTCCAAGTCAACAAGTACACCACTGGGAAGCAGAGAGGTTATTTTGGAGCCTCATTCTTTATGAGTTCCAATGACTTCTGAGTCACTGTCCCATCTTTGCAGGCCATCTGGATAATTCACTAGTAGAGCAAAATGAAAAGAACATTTTCCTGGGGCCAGAGTAGCAGATCTGGGATCAGCTGCCATCTCTGTGACTTTGGTCAGGAACATTAATTTCTTGGGGTCTCTCATGCCGTGTCATTTGGAGAGCTTGGGACTGCAGGGTATCAAGGTCTACTTAATCCACCATGCCACCTCTCCCTGGATGAAAATTGCTGTTATTATGAAAGAGGGATCCTAAGGACATATTTTAAATACACAGTTGTGACCCTTTGGCCTTAGTAATAGATCAGCATAGAAGCCTGATCCTAGGGGAACTTAACTAGAGAGAATGACAGGTAATTATGGATTTTTCCTGGTAATCTCATTTTAAAGTCCCATGCAGAATATAGTTAAGACAATATGAGGGCCAGGGAAATTACTCAGCAATTTCCTGCAATACCTAACAACCCAGGTTCAATTCCCCATTACCTGTGTAAAGCCAAATGCACAAAGTGGTGCATGCATCTGGAGTTCGTTTGCAAGAGGCCCTGACACACTATTTCTCTCTCTCTCTCTCCTTGCAAATAAATATATAAAAATATATTTTTAAAAAGATAATATGAGGGCTGGAGAGATGGCTCAGTGGTTAAGGCACTTGCCTCCAGTGCCTAAGACCCTGGGTTCAATTTCCCAGTACCCACATAACCCAGACCCACAGGTGGTGGCCCTAGTCCCCCCCCCCATACAACTGATCAGGGATGGGGAGGGGGGGAATTGGGGAAGTCAGGATAACAATGCATGGTTTGCCCACTAAATAATGTAACTCATTATGGACAATAAATATTAAATTAAAAAAAAAAGAAAGATCGCTCGTGCGCACAAAAAAAAAAAAAAGAAAAGAAAATGAATAAATAAAATATTTTTTTTAAAAAAAGACAATGTGAAACACCAAAACTACTGACTCTAGGAATGCCGCTGTCTTTGGCATGACTGCTTTGCTTCACTGTGGTTGGAAGCTGAGCATTTTCATGGATTCAAAGGATGTTTCATGACAAACCTGAGCCAGAGGGGTACTGAGGAGTGGAAATAACCCAAGAATCATGATCTGCAGCGAGAAGTGGGAGAACAAAACAGGCTTGTGGACAGAAGAGGGGTGGAGATCAGAGAGCCTCCGGAGGGCCCAGCCTGCCTCTGCTCCTCACCTTTGGATGTCTGAGAGCTATGTCCCATTGCATCAACTTTGCATTTCTGTTGCTTGCCACCAAACTGTCACTTTGAAAAGTCCTTCGTTTCTGTTCTGACACAACATGATATTTGGTGTGTGATGAGAATTGTAATGATTCCCAGGCAGCCAGCCAACCATGGCTTCCTCTATAGTCTGGAAGAAAACTCAGTATCTGGTTAAGACAAAAAGGATTCTACATTCCCATGTGTTTTACAAGCCATAGCCATGAATTGTGGGAAGGAGCTCTTTAGCTTCCTTAGACAGTCTTGAAGCATTGCCTTTTATTTTTGCCCCTCTCTTAAATCCAGTAGACACCGCTGTCCCCAGGGGATGCATTCCAAGACCCCTCATGGATGTCTAAACTATAGATAGTTCTAGGCTCCCTCTATGCAGACCACAGTTTGTTCCTGTATGCATACATACCAATGAGAAGGTATTATTTATAATATAGTCATAGCATGGGAATAGCAATAGCAAAGTAGAGTTATTTTAATATATTTTAATAAAAATTATTTAATGGATAGGGAAAGGGGAAAAAGAAGATAGTAGGAGGGGATTATAATCATGTTATTCAAAAAGAAAAATGTTATTTAAAGCTCATGAATGTTTATTTCTGGAATTTCCCATTTAATATGTTCAGTTGACAGCAGTCACTGAACCATACTAAGCAGACCTGCAGATCACTGAAATTTCGGGGGACTGCTGTGCGCCTCTTCTCAGTTACTCAGATCTTTGGAACACAAGCCACATGATAAAGCATATTGTAGTCAGTCACAAGCCGCTGGGATGAATCTCCCAACCAGGCACAATTTTGGGGAGCAAAGTATTTATTGAAACTAACAGATCCAGGGGAAGTTAAGGAAAAAGACTGGCCTCCTTTCACAGATCCAAGCAGAGTTAGAGAGAGAACCCACCACCAGCACCTCAGGCAAGCAACCACACTGTAACACTTTAATTTACAAAATGCAGAACTGCCAGACCTGGGGTTCTGGCTTTTCTTTTGCATATCTATCCCTAGTATTTTACATCCAATTTAGAAAGGGCCAGTCCCCAGGAGGCTAGGCCAAAGTGACACTTCCTCCAGCTAGAAGCCTGGAGACAATTAACAATTTAATAAACACAATTATAATAGATTCTATTGTGGGACATTTATTCAAAACTACCACAAAGCATGTTTTCCAAAGGCACATGTTATCTATAATGAACTGAAATCACAAGTTTTACTGGATCTTGGTCGGGTCTCTTTGTGGCTGACATTGGCACTGGGAACTTACCACCATGAGGGAAAAATGGCTTCCTAACCCTTGCTAGACATTAAGCATGAGCTTCTTCAAGAGACTGATCACATTTTAAAAATATTTTATTTTTTTAAACAAGGATACTTTTGTTGTATCCTTCTGTAAAGGATAATTTTTCCCACCTGACTTCTCCATGTAGAATTAGGATTAGGGCTTGAGATCCCAGCACATTGATTAATGTGCAGGAAATGGGGAGGTGTATGAATCCTAGGTGAAAACAATATGGTCGGTTCATGGCATTTTTATAAGGTAGATATATTTGTTTGCATTTTGTAGGAATCTCCTGAGGTTCAGGGAATGACGACAAGAAGCGTACATTTTGCTGGTGGGAAATGGAATACCTGGGATGCAAAGTTATGGGGTTCCAAAATTTTCCTTTTCTACATCCCTTCATTTTGTATTTGGAGAGAAATAACCCACAGAGAGATAGTGGAGGGCAGGCTTGGGTGGGAAAAATGAAATTTTATTTAGAAATATAGAAACACTTGTAAAGTTGCTAGTGTGATGCCCAACATTTACAATAGGCAGTAAATGGTGGTTATTTATTAATATCTTCCCCCAAAGTTCAATAACTTTCTATCTTGTCACTATGCAAATGACATAAACCTCTGTGAGCAACTGTGAGTAGAATTCAGTAGTACCATGACAATTGTCTCCAGGACTTTTCTTACATCCTGTCATCAATTTTCATTATCTTTTTCTTATAAAGTGACTTTTGATCATCAAACTTGTAACATGTGGGCTGTGGATATAGCTCAATGATAGAGCACTGGCCTCCCACGTGTGAGACCTTATGTTCAATCCCTAGCCCCTCCCCACAACATTACCTTACCTCATTCATTCACCCATTTATTCATTAATTAATTCATTGCAGTGAATTAATTGAATTAAACCCTGGGCCTCCTGTGTTTGAGGTGATTGCTCTACCTCAGAGCTACACCACTAATGCTATTTTACATAATAAAGTTTTAACATTGAAGTCTCATTGTTTTAACATTAAAGCCTACAAGAAAAAAACAAACACGTGCTTGTTAAGGACAGAGCTTAGCATTGCACTGTCTGAGTAATGTTCCGCTAGAAGGTGTTCTGATGTGTAGTGCTGAGTTCTCAGGGAGCAGTAAATATTCTGGAACATGATTTCAAAGCCGCTATCTTGTAATGAAATGTGGTCCTACCTCAAATACCTTCAATAGCAAAAGTTATATCCCCAAAGGTTTTAACAAAAGGAATGTTTTGTATTTTAAATGTCCATTGAAAACAAGGCAAACAATTCCAGATGGTTTTCTTGTGCTTTGGGGCCAGAAAAGCAGAGTAAGGGAAAGTAGCTGATGGAAAAGATAATGCCAACAGTCCTTTATCAAATGTGATGCTCAAGGTTGAAAAAATGCAGTTAAGTGGGGACATAGAAGTTCTAACCATGGTATCCTCCAAGGTTTGGGCAGATTCATAGAGCACAGCGTTTTTTCTTTTCTTCCAAAACAGTTTTAGTTTTGAAAAGTGACAGAGTTGTTTTTCCTGCCTTCTGCATGTTATTAAATTCAGAGTCTATACTACTGATGTGCCACAGGGCTTCTGGCACAATGCAAGGGATCCTTATAGTGACTCCATCTGCACGAATGTGTAAACCAAAAGCATTAAGAATCAATTGAAATGTATAATCTGCATTTGGAGAAAACACAAGAAAACTTCTTTTCTTTGAGTGCATATAAGAAATAAGAACAAAATATGCAAAAGGTATTCAATTTTGACAGCAATGTAGACTGTATCTCAAGAAAAATGTCTGCACAAATAAAAATATAGAATTGTTTCATGAATATTAGCTGTGAATGGCTGAGACTTGAAACTGGTTGGAGACAGAACCTAGAAAATGGAGCTATAGCTAAATATCTATATTCCTCAGCCTCCAAGTAGGAACAATAAAATGAAGTTGGGGGGCTGGAGAGATGACTCAGCAGTTAAGGCACTTGCCTCCAGTGCCTAACGCCCCGGGTTCAATTCCCCTGTACCCACATAAACCAGACCCACAAGGTGGTGGTTCTGGTGCTTTCTCTCTCTCTCTCCCTCTCTCTCTCTCTTTCTCTCTCTGCTTGAAAATTAATAAGTAAAATATTTAGAAAAATGAATTTGGAAGAAAACTTTTCATTTAAAGAAGAAAAAGGCAGGTTGATTACCATTTCATAAATATATTTTTGTTTTTGTGCCATCATTCTTTCATAGCATAGAATAATGATCAGCAAGAAATGGAAAAATGAGCTCTCTAGAGAAAGATGGTATTTTTCCAAATCCCAAACTTTTAAATATTTTATCCATGTTTTTGATTTAGTGCAAAAACCTTAAGGTCAAAGTTCTACAATCAATCTTAAAGTTTGTCCATTACAGGTGTGTGTGTGTGTGTGTGTGTGTGTGTGTGTGTGTGTGTTTGAGTGCATGTCAAGAATAATGAGCTTATCATTGAATACTTTATCTCATGTGAAGGTTCTTTTCCTAAACTGAGTCCCTGACGTTAAGAAGTCCCTCAATTTCATTCTCCGACCTCTCCTGCTTTGCCAATTTGCTGATACTAGCTGGGTTTCTCTTGGCTGTCCTCAACATGCATCATCAAAATTCTTTTGTAAGTGAACCAACATTTTTGGAATACACCAGACAAAAGTATGTGCTGAGCCTCAGGTAGACTCAAGAATAATAAGGGCACAGATGTAAGTCTCATTGATCATATAAGATGGTATTTAGACAGATGAACATAGGAATAGTTTAGCCACCTGAGACACCAGTTGGCTTGGGCTATACACCCCTTCTTTTCTAACATTGCACCTCACAATCTGGGGCACTCATTTGATTTGAGCTGTATGTGTACCCCACTTCATACAATGGAGTGAGTTGCTTCTTGAGACAACTCTATGGCAATGTTCTGTTTCCATTCAAACATGTCCTGAAACATCTGTAATGGGAGGTGGGGAGGCAACCTAGACTGATCCAGTTTGGGGTACATGTTTAGTAAGACAAACTGTATCCTTTGAGTGAACATATCGTAAATCTGATATTTATCATATTAAGCCTATTCATGATTGGCTAGTTATATGATGAAAACCAGATGCATCTTGGGAAGAGACATGCACAGTAGAAAAAGACTTTCATAACCCAAGGCTGTCAATCAAATTCGAATGCCACTCATACTCTACCCCTTAGCAACCAACTCTTCCTCCTCCTCCTCCTGGACCCCATAGAAAGAAGTCTTAAACAGTAACCAAAGGGCCACTGAGTACTCTAATTCAAGGGGTTCCTCTCTACTGCAAGGATAGCTCTAGGCCATGTCTCTTACAGCATCTCTGATCTGAACTTTAGTTTTCCCTCTGAGTAAAGTTCTTTGCCACTTGCGATCTGTGTATGCTTCTTCAATTCTTTTACGAAAACACCAAGAACATGGACCACTAGCCATACTAAGGAAAGAGAATGGGAGAATGTGGCAGGAAAAGAATACCATTTAATGATTCTAGGATTTTGTCTGGGAAAAAACAAGACTTCCGAGTTTCTTTGGATACACCTGATACCCTTACCCTTGCTCTATCATTATAAGATGGCCAACCTTCGTGTTGGATCCAGTATCTTTCTTTTGTTGGTTGTGATGGAAATAAGGCTAGAGAGAATGAGGATAGACTTGAATATATGTGTTTAATTTCTTCTTGTCTAACAACTTTTCTGTCTGGCTTCCTTGTGTGTTTATTTTATTTTATTTATTTCTGTGTTCTAGGCACTGCAGAAGTCACTGGAAACACAGGGCATTTTCCTGTTGCATGGAGCATCCAGACTCATGGTGGATTTGAGTATATAAAACTCATACTTTTAGATCTGTAATAAAAATTTAGGTGAAATGCTTGGAGTTCAAGTGATGAATCTCAACCTAGATTCAGAGCCTTTAAAAAAAGTTACATCAAGAGAAGAAATAAAAGATGAGTAGATCAAGCTGAAAAGCATGTACAAAGGTCCTGAGGCAGGTGGTAACACGATCCTGCCAGAAGCCAAGTTGATTTGATGGAGGTAGAACCCAGAGACACAGAGCAAGTCCTGTTCAGGCCTCTCATCCATATTTGAATTGAGCTATCCTGTGCCTCTGCAGGGCATTTTGGTGGGGAAACTCAGTTGTGGCATTATGGCTTCAGAGGGTGGAACATCTCACACAGAACTGTAAGAACTGTAGAGGGTATAAGACTATTTGAGAGGCTTTACTTCAAGCTAGAGGCATTTAAGTTCAGCCGGATGGTGAGAGATGGTGAGAAGTAGGTGGGTTTGAGACACCCTTAAGAAATAAGAAAGATTTGGCGAAGTGCTGAGATGAGGGGTACAGTGGAGTGGGTGATTCCAAAAAGAACTCTGATTCTGGTCTACCCATCAGGATGAGTATGGCTGTTGTCAGCAGACAGATAAGATCAGAAAAGGTAAGAGGCTGCTCCTTTAAGATCTTAGAGTGAGTGTATCCATTAGGCAGTTGGACCTGGAATGTGGACCTAGAAAAGAAGTGATCGTAATCATTTTCTTATAGATAGAACCTGAACTTTAGGTACACATGACTGCTACTGGAGAAAGAGTGAAGGGTAAGAACAGAAGAGGCTCTGGGTAGAGGTCAGGGTTGGCCTCTGGCGAGGGCCTTCACGTTGCATCGTGATGGTACAAGGACCGTAGAACACACGTAAGAGAGACGGATAAGGGGGGGGGTTCCTTTCAGCAGCCCACTCCCACCATCACTCACTCACTGGAGCAGGAGTGTCACTGATTGGTTTGTAACTTAACCTCCTTCTCTTCAAAGTCCCTTCTCTTCACTCTGTTAATTGAGGCTTAAGCTTCCAACTCATGGAACTCGAGGACACATTCAAATGCCAGGAGCGAATAAAGTATCAATTCTTCCAAAGATCATCAGCAGCTCCTTGGCCCCATCTTCCTCCTTTCTTGGCTCTCCTTTGCAACCCTGCCATGACTGTCTTCTGGCTTCTTCTAGCCTCGTCCACAGTGACTGCTTCTCTCTTTCACCTCGCAGTCCCCTGCTTGGTGAGGGCTTCCCATGTTCCAGGATTTTTCTCTCTTCTTAGCATGCTCTCAAACTTTTGAATTTATTTCCATTGTAATACTTTCAGTTGGATTTAATTAAATTGTTAATTACTTTGCTCCCCTCATCAGATTTTAAGCACCTAAGCAGCAAAAGACCCAATTCACATTAGGCACCATGTGAATTCAGCGTCTACTCTGGTGCTAAAGAGTCACACTGTTTAATAAATGTTGAAGTCAAGAATGAACGCTGGGGATATTTTGAATAAAAAGGCTGAGTGCACAGTTACCTAATGTGCTTGTTTTCCTTGAATGTAACATAGGAAGTGGGTAGACATCATGGGTTTCCTACCAAACTGTGACATTATCTCTTACCTTTTATTATCTGCCTTATTTCAACACTCACTGATGTGTGTCCTGGGTCATCTGGCACTAGGAACCTTGACAAAGGCTAAACTTAATAATTCTAAGAATTGACACACACACATATGTGTATCTTTCCAGGTAATGGGTAGCAAAATCATATTTATCACCTTATCATATTTGTTTGTGAACCTAGGAAAAAGAAGTGACAGATCTCCAGTCCCCGGCATGATAAATACACAAAATGATCTCCTTTCTGCTGTCCCTCAGACCATTACCCATTGTGATGCTTGCTTTCTGAGCTTTACAGGCTCAAACAAGGGAGTACTCATGCCCTAGGTACACCAGAACAAAAGGCCTGGGGATATATCTGAATTTACACCCTCACTTTCCTTCAAAAGCTTTTGGATAATGCCAGAGACCCCTGGCATTTGCCTTAGCAGTAGGATTTGCGTTGGCAGTGAAACGCGGCAGAGATGGCTTTCCAGGGGTGAGTGCTTCATGGAAGTAACTTTCTAATTTACAGGTTTCAGCCTCTGAGGTTGGAAACTTGACTGCCTGTGATAAATGTACTGTAAGTTCAGTATGGTGTAACTGAGTAAGTAAATCAGTGATCAAATATGCCAGGCCTTGGATATGAACTCCAGGATTACTTTGTCTTAATTCAATTTTTTTCTGAAACAAAACAAAAAACGACAACACCCCCCCCCCAAAAAAAAAAAGCCAAGCCTTCCTTCGGTTTGGTTCCATTCACTGAATTCTGTGTGAAGACCTGGCAACCACAGGATATTCCCTGAATGGGGGGGGGGGGAGCAGCATCCCATCTTCTGCAGAGCATGCACTAAGGATGGGGCTTGTCCTCCAAGGATGTTAACATAATGTCTCACTGTTAACCCTTTGGGACCAGAAAAGGACATTCAGTCAGGCTGATTTAATGGAAATGGCAAACTTCAGTTGACAGACAATTGATTTCTTCACTGAGCACCCATGGGTTGGCAGAGGAGTGGAAATGAGAGCTGAGATGATTTGCTCACTACCAGCTTGCCAATGTTTGACATGAGGTACAGTCTTCACCCCTCAGGTGCTCTGGTCACTTGTGGTCCACACCAGCCTCCTTCTGTGCTCAGTGTTGTCTTGGCTCAGTCCACAGATTTTTATTAACAGTTGATGAGATGCACTTTCTATTTGAGAGAGCTGTCACAGGTCCCTGAGGGGGAAGTGAGCTTCCGTCAGATTCCTGGGGACATGGGTTTGCTGGCTTCAGGCTCTGGCTTGGAAGAGACAATTCAATATCTCTCTGCTATCTCTCACCTCTGTCAAGACTTTATACTCAGCAGCTCAGATCGTACAAAAACCTACATCATCACCTTTCAACCTCTGCTATCAGAAAAACTTCCAGAAGCAAGTCCAGGCTGATATGTAAATATCCCATACTTCTGTTTTACATTACCACAATGAGAAAACATGCCTGGAAACAGTTTTACAGGGATCAATGAGCACGATTTGTTCTATATTTTGGCATAACTTCACCACATGGAATGAGATGAAGAGACAGCACCCACCATGTTATAGCTGTACATTGAAAAACAAATTTCACAGACCAAGATCCTGAGTGTGTTTATGTTCTAGTCTCTGTTAGCGTCTCTTCATAACTGGTTGTCATAGTCAGCCACACACCACTGGGATGAATCTCCAAACCAGGCACAGTTTATGGGAGGAAAGTATTTACTGAAGCTACAGATCCAGGGGAAGTTCCATAATGGAGAAAGAGGCTGGCCCCCTTTCACAGGTCTAAGCAGAGAGAGAAACCGTCACCAGCTACTCCAAAAGCAAGCAAGCACACTCAATCTCAAAAACAGCAGGAACTCCAGGCTTGAGATCAGATTGCTCTTTGTATATGTATAGCTGGAATTCCAGACCCACCCCAGAAATACTTTAGGACTGGACCCTAGGATCTGGCCAAGGTGACACCCTCCAGCCAGACAACTGGAGGAAAACTTTAATAAAGTCTTGAATCTGTTAGGGGACATTCATTCAAACTACCACACTGCTCATAAGCTACTAAACTTTTTTAAATAGTCTTTTTGTATTTTTATCTATTTATTTGCAAGCAGAGAGAGAAAGAGAGAAGAGAGACAGGCAGATAATGGACATGCCAGGGTGTCAGAGCTGTAAATGAACTCTAGATGCATGCACCACTTTGTGCATCTGTATTTACATGGGTACTAGAGAACTGAACCTGGGTTGTTAGGCTTTGCAGACAAGCACCTTAACCACTGAGCAATTTCTCCAGGTCAACTACTATCTTGGGACCAATTTTATTTTATCTTCCATCAGTAAATAAGATTTATTTATGACTCTAAACCCAAGCTCTTTAGGGTCTCTAAATGATGAAATGTGAAACTGAAAACACAAAATATGACACTATTTTCATGTACTGAAATTTATTTTTGTTAATATACCTTTGCAAGATATTACAAACACTTCTTAGGTCCCATTTCCCCCACTTCACTGTGGTCCTGAGCCTGTTCCCTTTAGAGTAACCAGTGACTCTTTGTTGCTGATTTTCCTGCATACTTTTATTTTTGGGTTGGCGTGTTGAGTCAGCACTTACTGTATATCCCTGGCCTGCCAGTCACTCACAGTCCTGAGTGCCGGGATTTCAGTTGTGTGCCACCAGGCCTGGCTCTGCGGCACACTTCTTGGAGCCTTGGGCAGACCTGCCAAGGCTAACGGCTTCTTCCTCTTTCATGAACTCTCTACATCCCATGACCATATCTCCAGTTCACCTAGAGCTCCTCCTATAGCTGCTGACTCTTTCTCAGCCTTTTCTTCTTGTTGCTGTTGCATTTCATATCCTACACGTAGCAAGGCTCACTTGCAGCTCACCTCTCCTTAGGAAATGTTCCCACATATCTGCAGTATTATTTCCTTTTTCCTCTTCCACCTTCTCTCAGCAGGTGAAATTCAAATGAATATCTAATTTAATTGTGTAATCCAATATCCTATATAAGCACTAATTCACAAAACTAGTCATATGTTGAAATATACTTGCTTCTCAGAGCCACTCTCTGAGAAAGGTGGGGCAGAGCAGGTGGTGGCTGTCAAGTTCAAGCAAGGAGGGAAGGAGACAAAGAGAAGTCTGGAAGGGCATCATGATTAGCTAGGATAAGTTTTGCTTCCTTTACAATTTGGGTTAAGGTTGCTACTCTTAGAATTCTTACCAATAACATTGCCTTTATTTATGACAGAACTTTCCAAAGAAAGCATAGGGTTCCACCCACTATTGCTCTTAATTACCTGTCCCTAAAATTTCCCTCAGATCTCAGGAATCCTTCCTCCCCTTTGCTAACAGGTTTTAATTATTCAGAAGAATTCATAACTTATCGCTCAGAGTCCAGCAGGAGAACAAATATCAGTTGACCTAACTGCTCCCCACAATGCAGATCTGCATAATAGCAGCAGTGAAATCTACTTTATTCTTTCTGGGGTAGTTTACTGAGATAAATCAACAAATTTCTAATTAGGTACAGTGATCCAATGTTCCCACAAGGTTGGTTTTGCAAGTGAAAGATTGAAAGAAAAACTTCCTATGATAAATGCAATTAATTTTTTTTTATGGAGAGATGGACTAGGAAATTGAACAGAGTGACAACTCAATCTTTTCAATGAAGTGCTGAATTATGAAACGATGTGCTTGGGTCTTTCCCCGGAATCTTGATTCTCTCATTCTCTGGCCCTGGGGAAGTCCCTTCAACTCAGCATACTCATCTATTGATGAAATTAATTAGTTCTGCTAATTACATAACATGTTGCTCCTTGAAGTGTGAAGGTGCCAAGGAAATAGACAAACCTTTGGAGTTCCACTTGGTGAGTCAGAGTCTCCATAATTACAGGAAGCCATTTTTTAGCTAAAGTTAAACTTTGGTGGGTGGGGAATGCATGTCTCCGTGTTTGACACAAACAACTCTGGATTTAATGGGTTCAATCATCTAGTAGTGAACTGTCCCTGATCATCTTTCTTCTTAGAGAAATAGCCAGCATTTATGTCCCAGCCTCCATCAAAAGATTATACCATGTATTCAAGTATTATTTATTACCTTTTGAACTAGATGCTATTATTGTCTCCAATGACTGGCTGGCAAAACTCAGACACATAAAGGTAAAACATTTTGAACAAATTTATTAGGTAGCAAAGTGGTAAGGCTCCATTGGAGCTTATTCTCATCATTCGGCTGGAATGACTCTTCAGTTTCCTTTGAATGCTTGTTAGGATTTCACTGGGACTACAAATACAGCCCCACCAGAGGCCAATGGGATAGGAGACAAAAAAGTAGGTTAGCAGGAGAATTCATGCCTGGAACTGAAAACCTAGTCAATAGCCTGTGGCTGGAGTGATCATAAGCCCTAAGTGGGAAGCAACTACTATTGCTTAGCTAAATGGATTTATTAAGCCCAAACATTGCCCTCTAAACATTTATATTTATGCTTATCCATTAGTGCTGCTCACACATTTGGTTAGAGAAGCTTCCCTTTTCAGATGGTGGTGACCATTGGAGAGGCTCCAAATTCCCAAATGCTCTGGGAAGAAGTGACAACTGAGTGTTTGGCACTAAATGAGTCATCTCTAGAACATCCTCCAAGGCTCAGGGGCATCGCAGAAAAGGTGGCCAAAAGAATGCAAGAGCCAAAGGATGAGAGGAATGCTTTGAAATGCTGTCTTCCAGACACAAAGTGATGGTTGTATTCATGGCCTCACAGTGCTTGTCCTTACCTGCACAAGGCTTGCATAATACTGGGCCCATCCACATGTTGTCATGGTGATGAGGAGAGTCACAAAAAAAGATGTCAAAATAGAAGAGGGACTGGTTGGAAAGAAGAAGGGGTTCAGCAGAAAGAGAATAAAGGAGGAGGACAGAAGAAAGACACGGGAGAGGATTGAGATCCAAATACATGAAGTGAGAGAAATGGTTTTAAAAAAGAAAAATAGAACAAAAAGAATGGTTAGCCTTGAGCCCTTGCGTTTTCTCATCAATGCAAGTATTTCTCAATCATTTACTATGTCCATGGCTCCAATGGGTGATGAGGTGCTCCCTACCCTGGTGAGAAAACAGAAATCAAAGAAATAGGTGTGTGTGTGTGTGTGTGTGTGTGTGTGTGTGTGTGTGTGTGTGTGTGTGTATGTGTGTACAAAAGAAACAGGCATGAAGCAAATTGAATACCAAGACACTGACCTGGTGGTCAGAGGAGGCAGCGCTGGTGCTAAAACTGGAGGGCAGGGGGCCATCAGGGAGGAGTTTGGAGGTGGAGAAGGGAATAGAGAGAATGGGGTGCTTAATCTGGAGCAAAGGCTTCGGCAGTAACTGAAATAAACTCGGAGTGGTTGCCTTAATGAGGGACAACACTTCCTTTCTTTCTAGCTGATTCCTTTTCCAAATAAGCCTTCACTATGATTTCTGCAGTTCTGTGGAGAATGCTAAAATGGATTTTGAGAATCACAGAGTGATCTAGGGCTTTGAGCAGCATCCGTGTGGGTTCTGCCCTGGGCTGGAGGGGGGTAGTGGATTCTGTTGAAGTATAAGGAGATGTTGAAAGGTTGAAAACTGTCTGATCTTCACTAACATTGTGACTTTTCCAGGGGTTTGATTGCACCAAATGAGCATCTGGCTCCAGTTTCATTCCACTGAAACTCAGGTACCTTCTGAGAACTCATTGGACTGTTTGGAAAATAGACAAGAGTACTGTTTGGCTTGACTCCTCAATTCAGCAAGTGGTTTCAAACCTCAAATCTACCATTTGAAAAAATATTTTTAACTGTTCCAGCAAGAATCAACCTGAAGCCTTTCAACAGCTTATATTTTGTTTTTACACTATAGACTTCTCACTCTAAAATATTATTATCTATTCTTTTCATCTTTCTTTTGGTTGCCATTCGATTTTTATCTGACAAAACTGGACCATGCTGCTTAGGTTAGCAGGAACTGGTGGGTACTGGACATGCTTAAACTAAGATATTTTACACAAGCAGAGATTTTAAAAAGTAGAGATGATCTTCCTCTCTAAATGTGCATACAGAACCACTTTTGCTAACGTTGGGACCCTCAAATACTCAGATGTATGAACCCATGCAGATGCACACACACAGAAGAATTAACAATTTGGGTGCAGCAAAGGAGAGATTGTCACGTACATTGAAGCCAGAATGCATAGAGAAGTCCAGGAGTACAGGAAACCGGAAGAGATGGTAAGAGATATGCATTAACCTTCCTTAGTCGTTACTATATGAGCACTGAACAAGCTGTCTACAGATCAATTCCTGCTCATGGAGAACCAACACCTTGTTTGCATCACACTATTTCTTCCATCTTTGTCATCAGTAAGGAAGACTGGTCTTTCTGTGATCTAGGATATATGTTCTGTGCCTGTTATATCTGGAGCATTGCTTACAAGTTCAGAGGCAAAGACATTTGGGAGTAGACAAGGTTGAATTCTGGCACCATCATTTATTAGCACTGGGCTTCTTCAAACCGCTGAGCCCTTGAGACCATCTGATGTCTCTCACACTTTGGCTTATTAAGGGATGGGGCCAGTGCTTGGGTCATGACACTTTTACCAACTCCCACCAAATTATGAGCGCCCCTGCCTTTGAAGATCAAAGATGGGGGGAGGTAACAAACATCTGCCTGATAGGATCCTGTGAGATGGGAGGGGCATCAAAGACCCAAATCCCTACATGGGTCCTGTCACCCTCTAACTTTGTAGTTTGGCTAAGTCATTTAGTTTGTGTGACCCATGGTGTACTCACTTATTGAATAGACCAGTAATGCCCACCTCCAAGGGCCAAAGATGTAACAGATCACAGGAATGCATTAGTTATATAACATCCTACTCCTGGGCGCCCCCACTTCTAAGCCCTCCATCCTATGTCTCATATCTATTCAGTCACTTAGGTTGACCACTCTCTAAAAGACTGAGGAAACATTTTACTTCCATGGATTGGGAGTAGTTTTTACTGACTATATGCATATCTTTTTTTAATGTATTATATTGAGGTAGGGTATTTTAAAAATATTTTCAAGGAGAGAGAGAGAGAGAGAGAGAGAGAGAGAGAGAGAGAGAGAGAGAGAGAGAGAGAGAGAGAGAGAGAGAGAGAGAGAGAATGCACCAGGGCCACCACCTTGTGGGTCTGGCTTATGTGGGCACTGGGGAATTGAACCTGGGGCCTTAGGCACTGGAGGCAAGTGCCTTAACCGCTGAGCCATTTCTCCAGCCCTGTATATCTTTTTAATTGATACTAATAGCCTAGCTACCCACAGACATAGCTTACATTTACTTTGCTCTGCTCATAAGGTCAGTCATTTTTTTCATATCATTAAACTGCCCCTCAAAAATTACCATCTGGATAAAAGATGCTATCTAGATCTTAAGAGTCTTCAAAATCCAGATGTAAGGTGGGAATTCAGGCTGTGCCCTGATCCTCTTCCCAACCCAGACTCAGTATCAACAAAGATCAAAGATAAAGACTTCCTCTCGTAATCAAAAAACAACACCTGGCCTGAGAGACTGTCCTTCCGAGAGACTGTCCTTCCGACCCCCTCCTGATCCTGAGAGCACGTGACCCCCTGAGCCCCGCACCCAACCTCATGTGACCAACCAGACCCCAACCTAAACGTTTTTCCCTTTAAAACCCTGATCTAAACCTGCCTCGGGCGCCTTTTTCGCCACCCTTGGGAAAAGTGCCCCGCAGCTCGTCTTTTCCTCCTATTAAAAACCTTTCCTTTCAGAGTGGTCTCTCGTGGTCATTTCCATTCTATCACTATATACAATTTTAAAGATGCTAGTTAGTTATTATAATAGGGATCTTAAAACAGCATCTCCTCATAAGACATTATACAAGTAACAGAATCCAATTCAGTCTGTCCCCTTGTTCCAGTGGCCATCC